>VDFB02105785.1:374747465-374844775 GCA_007258455.2 Sequoia sempervirens
GTTTGTTTTTTCCCTATCTTTTAAAAAAATTCTTGCCAAGGCAAACTTTATTCAATACTTTAATTTTTTTTAGATATCTTTTAAGCTATGTTAAATTCTAATATAAGCAATCTATTGAAGTTTGGTCTTTAACTTTAATTTTACAATTTTTTATAATAATTGTTTGTTGTTTAGTAATCTGAGGTTTCAATATGGTTAAATATGAAAATGGTCATTAGATTCATTTTATATTTTCACAATTATTGAGGAAGGTATTTGTTTTTTTAAGTTAAATTTTAAGGCAATTCATTATTCAATTTGTTCTATTTGTTTTCATGTAGACTTTGCTTAATTATAATTTATAAAATTTACTAAATAGACTTAAATAATTAGTGTATGAGATGATATGTTTTGTATTTTTTCTAAGATTTTAGGTTTTGTTATTGTGAAATGTTTATATACAAATATATTATTAAAACATTGAACTTTTGTTATTTATTAATTTTAAAATAATAATCTAAGACCTGACTTTTTTTTTATTGATAATTGGTTGTTTGAATTCTTGTTATTCAAAACAAACAAAAAAATTTGATTCATTCTTCATTTAGGGTAGTTACATCTCCACTTGCATTATAATTGTGTGTGTATTTAATCCTTATTCAATAGTCAACTATGATTTATGATGGTGAAATTTCTTTCATGTTGATTTTATCAAAGAAAAATTTAAGGATTTGTGTTTTCCTTTTATGATGTAATTTAAAAGATATTTTAAATGGTTTTATATGTGTATGTTTTTTAAATCTCTCTAGAGCTACTAGAACTCTTTTTTTTTGTTAAACTCTAATTACAAGAGTGGTTATGAATGCAATATTTAGGTATTATCAAATTTATTCACTAGCGTAATTATTTCTCATATACAAAATGATCATTTTCACTTGTCCTTCATACTCAAATTAGTTTTTCTCAGTATTATGAGTCAATGTTTATGTTTTGTAACCAAGAATATGATCAAAATATGAAGACAAATGAGTTTTGAAAGTTGTAAACTATTAGAGGCAAATGCACCTACACCCAAGAGGGTCATTTATACCATAGTTGCAATGCTTAATTCTAAAATGTTCTCAAATTCAGCCCAAAATTTCACCAAACTTTTATTCCAACTTTCTTAAAACCCATTTCCAACATTACATTCATTAGTTTCTAGGAGTATGTGCATTTTATTTTCAATCGTATTATTGTAGCTTTTCATTTACATTTTTTTTTTTTTCAAACTTTTGTGTTGTTTATTTTAGATCATATTAGCATTGGTTTTTTCTTTTCAATATTTTAAATTTGATTTAATTAATATATAATACAATAGAGATATTTGAGTTGTCTCATATGCCATCTACAACTTAGGGGATGCCAAAACCCATATTTCATTTGAACATGATATCCCACACAACTCTTGTTTATTTTTTATGTATATACTAGCAACCTTATTGTTTACCTTTAATTTTTATTTTCATCAAATTGTATCTCTTTTCCTCTTTCATCACTTGTTTTCACATTCTTCAAACTCTAACTCACCTTCTCAGTCATCTATTTTATATTTCTTTTAGATAGAGTAGTGGGGGTTCTATGGGGGCCTCTACCCTTGAAAATAATATTTAATATGTATGATAACCACAAGTGCCACATGAGAAGATACAAAAATATGTACAATTGGTGGCCACAACCAAAAAATACACTAAACCCATAAAAAAACTAGAACCCTTACTAGGTCAGATATGAAATATTTTAAATAGAAAACACCACAACAAAATCTAATGAGTGCATAACTAAGACCAAATTATACAACTCCCTATCATTCCCTAAGTATTGGAGTTCAACATGCAAAGTATCAATAATCTCTTCCACCCATTGATTGTTTGCTAGCCCTAGTCATCTTTTGTGATACCTTATTAAGGCTAAGAATCACACACCATAATAAAATTCCATACTTTGATGATATCTATGAACATATGTGCATAGAAAAGAAGAATAGTGAAATCACTTCCAACCACAAGACATCTATAAAGATGATGAGCATACAATCTTGCAAGTACTTTACCTAAATTACTACAAAACATCTAGAGGACACCCACTTCATGATGCAACTTTATAATTTTAAATTATTTACCTTCACCAAGGGCCAATATTGAGGTAGAGCCTTCACCCTCAAATGAAACCACCAATAATTTCTTCTTAGGTTCAACCACCTCAACATTAGCTAGAGAAGTTCTAAAAAAATAATCTAGAATAAATAACTACAATAGTGAGAACATCACCAAAGCATCTAAAATTGGAAAAATAATATTATAAAATATCCTTTTATCACCACCTTGGAGTGCTTCCTTACTACATGTATTGATTCCCCTAAATATTTGTAAGGTATTTATAGGTAAAAATATATTGAAGTTTCCTATCCATGAGCCTCCCAAAACCTAATTGTACACTGACACAATCCTTAGACATCTTATCTATTATTCCAAGCTAATATTTGATCAAAAATCTTGCTAAGACAAGTTACCAACAATGAATCATAAACCACCACATTCTTACCATGGAGATACCAAATGAAACTCTAGCACACATATCATAAACATGACTCATCATCACACCATATATGTCATAAATTACATTCCACCGCCATATTCTTTCCAAATTAATGAGATTATTATTGTTTATCTCATTATTTCCAAGTCTAACATAACTTGATTTCCATCCCAAGACAACTCTACCACATCATTTACTTAATAAATATTTATCCTACACACAAATTAACTAGAAATGACCTTTTCCACCTTAACACCCAAGGGAAAAATTAGCTAAGAATTGTAGCTACTTCCCAAGGGGGCTTGTAGGAAAGTAAAGACTATAAAATTTTCCATGCTTATGGAATATGATTATAAATGGTTGTAATTGGATCATGTTGTATTCCTTCAGTAGCCAAACAATTTGGTAACTTTTTTTATTACTTTTATAATGTTTGAAGGTAATCTCTATTTTTTTTTTCCTTTAGGTTGAGAATTTCCTATACATGTTCTATTGAATTTCTATCTTAGGCTCTTTCTCTTATTGACAAATTTTAACACAACCATATAGTCAGTTTTAACTATCAATTTAGTAAGTTTAGAAAGATTACCACTCCTAGCCCTATAATAGGAGCTTGTCATTCTATCTTATTACTTTTGTGTATCCATAAATATTTGGAGCCTACTTATTTTTAAAAGACCTAAAAATTCCATAATAACAAAACCCTCACCTAATTTCTTAGATTTCCCTTAGTTGTCCCATCAAATTTTAATTTAGAAAAGTACTCTATGGGAGGGCATCATAAATATTCTTAGGTACCTTCCATCTGTAGAACATCCTAAAATCTCCTTAAATGGTTTCCAAAATAACCTTAAATGAGAGAAGGATTTGAAAGCCCTCACTTTTTAAGCACTTTGAATTCAAATTTGGAGAATTGAGACTTAATCTTAGTTAATTGAGGTTAAGAAAACTCTTTGATAGTAATATTTATTCTTGAATAACATAAGGGAGCATATTTTTATCTAAAATTTTTATAACTTATTTCTAGCCAAATACCCCACATAGTGTAGAGTAATGTTATATTCTAGAGCCCTTTTAATTTTTGTAAACCACATAACCAATAGCATAGGAGCTACTTAATCAAGACTAAAATCACCCAAACTAACCCCATCTCTTGGAGTGTTTTATTCTATAATTTCATAGAGAAAGGACAATGAAGAAGAAAATTATTTATAGTTTCCCCATCTATTTCAAATAAACAGAAACAACAAGGCCCTTTCGAGTTTCACTTTTTCAAATATTTTCACAAAACTTAGTAATTTTTCCAATGTTGCCAATCAAACAAAAGCATTGCATTTTAGAGGTCCTTTAAGCGTCAAATGATATTCTTGGGGCAATCCTCCATAACTGAGATTGTTAACCCTACACAGGTCCCCTTTAAGCTAAGAAATGTCCCCTCTGACCCAACCTCTCCAACTCTAATTTTGATTCTTGATTCCATAACCCTTGATACCCAAACCTTGAAGTTAATACTCCCCACTCTTTGCCAACTAAAATAATAGTTCTTGACAATCCTAATAATTATGCTAGTCATTCTCATATATCTAAGCAAAGTTCCAAGTCTAAAAGGGAAAAATTCTTATTCCCTCAAAGGCTACATTGGCTTTTGGATTCTTCTACTATTGTCAACCCCCTTCATCCTTGAGATTGTGATTGTTAATCCAAAGCATTTGATTGATAAAGGAAAAAATATATTCTATAAGGCCCCTCTTTCGTTTCTCCCATTCCTCAAATTGTGTCTAATGACCAATATTTCTATAAAGATGTTATAAATTCCATTGGTGGAGACCCTCCTTATAAACCTCATTAGATGATCATGACCCAAAAGATCACACCCCATTACTCAAGCCTCTAATTGTCAAACCTACACTGGTTTACAAGATATAATTAATTTGCTTGGCAAGATCTTAGACCTGCAAAACAATATTCTCAGATGGCTCTTATGGTAACACCAAAACATTGGGAATATAGTACATACTACTGAAAAGAAAATTCCCAAGGTTGACAATGTCAAAACCTTGGGAATAGAGTACATGGTATTGAAAATAAAATTTTGAAGGTTGACAATGAGCATATTAGACATAAGGTTCCTTTTGATGATGAAATATAGGAGGAGATTAGAAAATTATCTAACATGTTCCATAATTTGGATCAAAGGATGACTATGCTGCATTAAATATAAGAAGATTTGAATAAGAACCTTGCTAAAATGATGAATTTTAGTAAAAACACAATAAACAAATTTTCCATAACCTTCGTATATTATACTTTTTTTCTCCACAGTCTTCTTAGCCCAATAAAAAATTGAACAACTTATGAAACTTGAATGTTTCTTGGTTAGCTTCTTAAAAAGCCTCTATTCAAGATACTTTAATTGATCATCTTTGATGTAAAAAGTAATCTTTGTTCTCTTGCCAAGTGCTTCAAGAATATATCTTTTGTAATAAGAAATGATCCACTAATGAGACTCAGTGATACACTATTCATCATCATTGTATTTGGTAGTCACAACTTCCTCAACAAACAGAAATGCAGAGTAAAAACTAACACAAAAATCAAGATGAGGAACGTCTCAGTGGTGAAAGGATGGAGCGATACCTCCATGATTTTTACCATTGAAGATATCAATTCCAACAAAGTAGCACTTTGCATGCCCATGTTTGTTGGCCTTTGAGGTAGATACTACAACTACTTGGAAAAACTTGCCTTCTATGACGATGTAGCCATTTTTTAAAATGGTACCCATGTTCTGGGTGTACATCTTTGAGGGTCCTCCATCGGTCTTCGATTCAAAGTGGTGCTCTGAATCAGATCTCAATGCCCACCCTTACACACAATCGAGATAAGTTGCTTTCCCTTCCCTTCATACGATGAAATGGCTCACGTCCCATTGTCCTTGCTTCCGTAATTTGTATACATATCTACCAGGGTGTTTATGACCATAGCTATGTTTGCTTGAAAGTTTTTTCAAGTGCCTTTAATGAACCTTTTCGTATAAATCAACAACTATTGTTCCATTTGATGACATCTCTTCTAACATTTCTATCAAACGACTTGTGTACCTTGTCTTTGATTCCATATTTGGTGTGTATGTTTACTAGTGCAATCACAGATACAATATATGACAAAAATATCTATTCTTAATGTGTTTTGATGGATGTCCATATTTTGAGAATTAACATTTGGTGGGGTTGTGAAGTGAAGTATAACCTTCATCCATATGAGTTGTCTTCCATCCACAATTCATATTTTGAAATCATGTTATAAATCTTCTATTTTGGTGTGGATCATGAAGGTGTAGGACATGGGAAATAAATTTACACCAACTTATCATATTCATGTAAACATCTCTAATACCTTTTCATAGAATATATTTTATGTTATCTCCAATCATCACCTTCTATGGTGTTTGGTGATTTAGCCTTCATCAAGAATTAAGATGATTCCTAGGAACTTACTCAATGGCAAAGAGGTTCCTAAGAACACCTCTAGCAATGAAGAGGTTCCTAGGAATTAGCAAAATGCTAAAACATTGACTTAAAAGTTTCTAGAGCATTTTAAACAAAACTATTTATGTTATTTGACCTTTTATGATTTATCGATTCTTGGTTGGGTGTTGGGAATTGGCTTATTGGTCAACGGAAAGGTTCCAAGAATAGCTTCAATGCCTAAAGAGGTGTAAGGAACCAATTAAAATGTTGTAGCATGTGGCTTATTTCTACTTCTATTTTGTGATAGAGATATCCAAAAAGGCTAGGAATCACTTGTCAATTACATTTGCTTGAATGTTTTTAAAGCATTTTCAACAAATCCAATTTGTGCATATTTGGTAAACATACCATTGAAAAGAACTAACAAGGTTGTGGGTATTGGCTAGAGTGTCAAAGAGGATCTTAAGAACACATTTAGAGCTAACAAGGTCTCAACAAACTAGCAAAATATCAAATTATGTTTTATTAAAAGTTTCTAAAGAATTTTAAATGAATCAAATTTGTGTTATCTTACATGATTGAAAAATCTATTTCTTCCTCCATTTGTTGTCACATTGTCTAAATGGATCCAAATATTAAAAAGAATCATCAACAATATCTCCTTCTCATACAAAAGATCTATCTTCAATATAAAGGGATGAATTAAAATTTCACACATTGTATCCAAAATACAATCATCCATATTCTAAAACAATAGTACTTGTCTAAGTAAGACCAAATGGAGATCTTACTTGATGTCAAGCATGGGATCTTTTGGAAGGCTCTAAATTATATGCTCTTTATTGACTCCTCTAACTTTGAGCCATTTGTATTTATCATAGTGATGTACATGATTCATAAGATCATCAAGGAACAAGTGATAACATATCTATGGTTTTGTGTCCCTCTACTTTATTCTCATTTCTTCCAGCCTAATTGTCAAATAGTGTATATAGGTCTACATGTTATTGACAAGAAGAGCTAGTAGTATGAGCCTAAGTATCACAAGGGTTATTCAGGAAATGACCTCTTCTATGAACTTGTTGATTTGCAAACCTTATCCTAGCGTACTTAGTCTTTGCAAGCCCCACATTAAGAAATATAAGTATTTATAAACTCCTTTGATGCAACAATATTCATATTTAAAGTAAGAGTGTATATCCAAAAGTCAAATAATGCACCACATTCACTAGTCAAAAGAAATTCAAAAGTAAACACTTGTTTGTTAACCTTAATCAAGGAGCTAAAACCATATGTTTCCTAATTTCCATACTATTAATATTCTAGTTTACATCTATCTTCATGTTTGCATGATTTTTATCAACATCTTTCTTCCTACTCTACTACAAGTTAGTACCAATGAGCTCCAAGGGTCCTATTATAGTTTACTGTTTTAGTACACAACCATTATGGATGTCACATCTTTCATGCTCAACAATCCTAGTGCCTTGGAAAATTGTTAGTATTAGGTTTTGAAAGTAAAAATTTCATCAAGCCAAGAATCCACCCAACAATCATAAAATTGTGAAATAGAGTCAAAAGATTAATAGAGCACAATAGGGAAAAGAAGAAAGACTTTGATGCAAACCAAAAAAAAAAGAGGAAATATGCACACTAAAACTAAAATAGACTTGAAAAAAACTTGAAGTAATCTATGTACATGATTGGATACAATTTACCTCAAATACTCCATGAAGATCATGAAAACCCATTGATAGGTACAAAGAAATAAGAACATATGTGGAATAGATAATGGTACATGTGGAGTGCCTATGAACCATGTTTCCATTTTGTATTTGTGATGAGAGGTGTAGAATATTTGAATCATGTAGGCTTTATAAATAATGTATCATAATGATTCAACCATTTTGCATCATAAAACATAAAATTATTGAATTTTTTCAATGTCATCATACATTCCATTGATCATATCTTCTTATATATTACATTATATAGTTTAATCTAAATATTTTTGATACATCCTCATTCAGTAACTTTTGAGAAGGAAATTTCTTGAAATGGATTCACTTCATGTAACTCTTGAAACAATAATGCATCTACTAGTTTGAGCTATGAATCCACTTTATGAGCATTAAATTTAACAAGCATTAGATCATCTTAAACTAAATAATTTCCATCTCTCATTATTGCAATAAACTAAAAAAATTATGAGAAATCCCTATGTTTCAATCAAGAGAGAAAGAAAATACAAAACCCCTAACTTCTCATTGATCCATGAAATATGTACGATTTTTATTGTATCTTTTTCAAAAAATAGATTTGCATCCCATGACTATTATGCATACAATGATTTTCAATGCCAATCTTTAGTTCATGTTTAGCCATTAGTATATTTTATTTTTCATTTTCTTTGCTAATCTATGAGTTGGCAATCATGAACAATGTGTATACATTCTCTTTCTATGCATGTTTCACTTAATAAAATAGAATGAAGAAAAATAGAGTGTTGCAATGAATCTACAATATCTAACATAGATATGTTTTCAAAATCAAATGTTTCAAAAAGAGGGTTATTTCTAACATTAAATGCTCCACATATTTCAAGTTGCATATATTGGAAGGAAGATGATTTTTGGTTGGTCTTCATGTTCTTTTGACCCAATCTTATCTTCACCCTTTCTTTTAGCTATAATAATCATTGAGTGTTCTTTAGTGGTTCCAAAAACAAAGACTTCCATTTTAGGAAGATACAAGGGAATGAGTGGGGAATGATTTTTACTTTCCTCTTTGTTGGTTGTACTAATGAAAGATTATCTAATGACACCTTGGTTGGAGTGAAATATGTTATTACATTTTCAAATTATATAAATGGTGATCATTTTTTGAATGGAACATAAAAGGAATGTTATCTTTGTTAGAGTAAATAAGGAATCATCTAATAGTTAATTTTTCATTAATTAATTATTAGGTCCCATTTTACTTCATTCACTTAAGCTAAACTTAGAAGTGTATTTTTTATTTTTAGGTCATCTTGTCTCATAGCATATGATGACATTTTTCATGATCTAATCTAATCCTCACCTAGAGATGTTTTCAAAATCAAATGTTTCAAAAAGAGGGTTATTTATAACATTAAATGCTCCATAAATTTCAAGTTGCATACATTGGAAGGAAGATGCTTTTTGGTTGGTCTTCATGTTCTTTTGACCCAATCTTATCTTCAACCTTTCTTTTAGCTATAATAATCATTGAGTTTTCTTCAATGGTTCCAAAAACAAAGATTTTCATTTTAGGAAGAGACAAGGGAATGAGTGGGGAATGATTTTTACTTTCCTCTTTGTTAGTTGTACTAATGAAAGATTATCTAATGACACCTTGGTTGGAGTGAAACATGTTATTACATTTTCAAATTATATAAATGGTGATCATTTTTTGAATGGAAAATAAAAGGAACGTTATCTTTGTTAGAGTAAATAAGGAATCATCTAATAATTAATTTTTCATTAATTAATTATTAGGTCCCATTTTACTTCATTCACGTAAGCTAAACTTAGAAGTGTATTTTCTATTTTTAGGTCATCTTGTCTCATAGCATATAATGACACTTTCATGATCTAATCTAATCCTCATCTAGGGTTTCATTTGTGATTTTCTTTTCTCTTTCATAAGAATTATCATTTAGATTAATTCAATACATATGTCTAACATGATGCTAAATTTTTAAATCAAATCTATTCTCAAGGTTGCATAACACAATCAACATCTTTTTCTCGCTTCATGTGATAGGCATTTTGGTTGCAAGTAATTTTTGGGAGTTGTGGGGCTCACTATCAACTCCAACATGGTATCAAAACACCAGATCTATGAATTATCTATTTTTTGAGAGATCTAACCTTGAGGAAAAAAATCTAATCCTAGAGTCAAATAGGCATCATCGTTGAGTCTAATATGACAAAAAACACAAAGAATGACTATCAATTCACCAAAATTTGAGTAGATTAAAAAGACAAAAAATTAAGGGCACAAAAATCTAGATGACTATACAAATCCTTATGAATTCGTACAACTGTATGAAACACTATACCAAAATGTACATTGTAATATAGATTTAAACCATTATTGTATAGGATGAAGTACATAATTTGACAAAAAAATTGTGCAATGACAAGGTTTTAAAATATTTGGCATTGATTTTACTTTCTAGCGAGGAACTGTATGCACTAGAGTAGATGTCATCAATTGTCAATATTGTTTGAAATTCTTGGTTGCTTGTAAATTTTCTTGACATCATTTTCTTCTTTTGTGGATTTTGGCCTAAGAGCCTCGATCATATTTCCAACTACGGTCTCCTATATAAGTGGTTGTTTTTTAAAAGCCTTGCCCAATTACAGGTCACATTATTGGTTCTTATGACTCTTTTGTCAGCCTCTTTTGTTAAGGGAATGATTGTATGCCCTAACAAAAGTTGTAGTCAAGTTGTATGTGGAAAGGAGGGGAAGGGGTTCTTAATCATTAGTATGGGGGAATAATTTGTTTGTCTTTAGATCATTGGGGTTAGGTATTTTCATTTGAATCTTATTTGAAGAAATGGGTTTTTGTTGTTTTGACTCATATGGGAGAATAATTCATTTTTTTCAAATTATATTAATCATTATAAAGTAGAGAAGACATGGAAATAGAGGTAGTAAAAGAGGGTGAATGATAATTTGTATTTTCTGTTTATTTATTTAATTGGAAATAGATTTTATTAAAGATATAGTACGATTTTTGTATTTCTATTATAAATTATGAAGATTAAAAATTTATGTTTTTTTATTTTTTATAAAAAAATTTAAATTATATAAATAGTATATATGTGTTTATATAGTATATTATTAAGAGGGGTAAACGCTTTTGATCCAAAGCTATGAATTGGCGAGGTCATAAATGGAGGACCTCATCTCCAATATATATTTTCAACAATGACACTCCAATGGGGTTTGAACCTTGATGGACCATCACACCATGCCACTATTGGCAATGTTTATATAGTATATTAAAATAGTATGGGGGATGTTTTTCTTTGGGTAAGTTATTATGAGTAGGGGATTTAATCCATTAAAGTCGTTTAGAGATCAAATCTAATCTATTGTATTTTTAAGATATTTGAATCTTCGTGATTGGCATAATCAAGAAACATACCATTGTCTCTGTCAATAGAACTACAACTCTTTAATAGTATTTAAAACAAATTATCAATCAAATAATTGACAATATACAAATTTTCTATTGACAATATTTTTTTAAGATTTAATATGTAAAAAAAATATATTTAAGTATTAAATCTTTATTATCATTATAATTTATTTAATAAATATATTTTTTTTTTTCAAAGAGAAGAGATAAATCTTAAGAGTAATTAAGCGATAGGCTCTACTGGGATTGCCAGTCCATTTTCACGCCAACTGTCGTCTCCCTGAAACAGGAAATCCCCGAGGCCGTTGCGTTGTTCGCTGTGGTATTTGCCCTGACTGGTATTTGGCGCTGTCAACCGCAGGGCACAGATGTTGCACGCCTGCAAACACGTATTCGCCGCTTGAAAATAGGTATTCGCCGCCATCCAACCATCTTGAAGTTACCTGAAAACAATTGTTGTCTTGCATTTATTATTTGCTGCAAAAGAAATTATACGTCAGACTTCCGAATCAAATCAGATTTTGGTAGCCCTAGAATCCAGATATTTTGGTTGCGGATTCGACACTCTTCGCGGGTGCCCTGCACCTGTTTCTGCTCATCTTGGCCAATGTGGAGGGCTCTATGGGTTCTGCCGGTGCTCTGTGGGGCGATGGAGATTTCATGAAAATTTTGAAGAAGACAGGCGCGTGCATTTTATGGCTTTCAAATTGCAATAGAAAATATACATTTAGGTATCCTTTTGTATATAATCTTCTGTGCACATTTTTGTCTCTGTATTTTCATGTTTGTTATCTACAGCGTGACTTATCAATCATGGAAGCCCTTCTTGGATTCTATCATCAAGAACTGTTAACAGACCATCGTCGAGCTTTGGAGTTGGAAGTCTGCAAGGTTGAAAACTTCTGCACCAGCATTATTTTTTGTTTTAACAGGTAAGATTCGTGGATTTCCTTCATTTCAGTTTTCTTCCCCTCTCTAGTAAATCAAGACCCAGTCAAAATAATTTCGCGTGCCTTTTCTATGCTTTCACATTTTGCATACATCTCCACGAGGGCAGTTGCAACTGCAACGTCTACTCTATAATGGTGTCGGGGAATAGATATATGGCGTTGGGCTGCTCCACTCTTTATAAAATTGATGTACACCTCTATATCGTTGTGTCCATTGAAATGGGTACTTATGGAAGGAAAGGGAAGCAATATGTTGAGGGCTCTGGCTTAGGTCTAGCTAAAGCGAAAATTCTTCTAATCAATGCCCATCCCAATCCCAATGTGGTAATAAATTGATGTACACCTCTATGTCGTTGTGTCCATTGAAATGGGTACTTATGGAAGGAAAGGGGAGCAATATGTTGAGGGCTCTGGCTTAGGTCTAGCGTAAAGCGAAAATTCTTCTAATCAATGCCCATCCCAATCCCAATGTGGTAGTCCTGTATCCGATCATGAGGATACATTTCCTCTATTCTTTATGCTTTGATGGATGTCCATACCCTGTTCCAATTCTTCTATTTTGGTACAGCCAGGGAGAATGCTGGCAAAAGTTATCCAGTCTGGCTTTACACCTGCTATTTGCACTTGCTTTAAAGTTTCAAAAGCTTTTAAAAAAAAACCATTTTTTGCATATCCTGCAATCATTGCATTCCATGATATAACCTCTCTTTGAGGCATTCTGTCAAATAGTTCACATGCCTTTTCTATGCTTCCACATTTTGCATTCATGTCTACCAGAGCATTTTGCATACATGTCTACCATAATATCTGATAAAAAACTCCTCCCATGATGCTTTGATGGATGTCCATACCCTATTCCAAAGCTCCCATTGGGGTCTTGCAAATTAGTAAAGCGCAACTACCTCCCATCTTCCTATACCGAAAGGGAAGGTATCTGCACAGTTTGATGGTCATACCTTTTACCCAATGCATTACACTTCTTCCCCCACCTCGGAAAAGTTGGGGGAATGCATCCTGTACATAACACCTTAGGACAGGATTATGTACCTTCTCCTTCTACCGCCAGGGAGATGATTTAAGTGGCTTTGATGGATTTTTCAATCACTGTGTATATTGCCCCTGATTTCAATGGTTTTCTAATGTTTACTTTGATACGTACAAATCTATTAAAGAAAAAAATGCAAGTTCTGTTTGACTCTGGTATGGTTATCTTCTAAGTGCGTCCTTTTTGGAGGTTATATGTGGTTTAGCTTTTTCTATTAGCTTTCTTTTTAGTTTGTAGAAATTAGGTTTGTATTTCACCAACAAATAAAAATTCAATTTGAATGTTTAGTGGGCTTGTGTTTATTTTAACTTTCGAGGATTGTACCCTGTATTCTTAAAGTTTGTTCATCCGGTGAGGAAAGTTTGAGGCAGTACAAAATACATAAGTAAAAATGCTGTACGTAAGATGATAGATTTATTAAGGCTAAATAAACCCATTTGATATCGATAGGGCTTTGTTTTATGCAAGTACTTAGTTGGAGGTTAGCTGACATCCAACTAGCAAAATCAACATGAGAGAACACGCAATATAGGATACAAAGTTGGGAGACAGTTATGGTTCACGTGCTCTTTTAACCTTTGTAACAAAAACTAGAAAAAAATAATGGCTTAAACATTTGGTCTATATTTACATTTGAAATCTTGTACCGTATGAGGTGTTTGAAGTGTGATTTCCTGGGTCTTGCGTTGCTGTTGAATGTTCTCCATGGACCTTTTTCATTGGTTTTGGATGTCAATTATTCAGTCACACTAATAGTGATGTTTAGAAGCTTTACTGAAGGTGGATTCTTGTAAGGCTCTGTTCATGGTGTTAAAACCCAAAGGTACACAATTTGACATCTTGGACCAACTTAGCATCTAGACTGGCATGACCATGATCTAAAAAATGTGGTGACATGCATATCATGCTTTGCAAACATCATGATCCACTGTTCAAGTACACAAACACAAACAACCTCCCCAAAGTTTACACTATTTATACATACAAATGCAGTTTAGCTACTACAGCCTTCAAACTATGGGCTTTACCTTGTTTACAACAATGCCAATTACTTCTAATTTTTTCATGTACCTTTTCTATGCTTCCACATTTTGAATACATGTCTACCCTAATATCTGATAAAAATACTCCCTCCATGATGCTTTGATTGAAATTCAAATGAGGTTACTATCATCTACCTAATTGAGTAGGGTTTCAATGATAAAAGGCACATTAACAAGGCCTGTACTGACATCTATATGTTTAATATTGCAATTATTAGGCCTACAGGTATATGTGTAGATTGAATATTTGTTGTTTATCCCTCTGAAAAAATAAAGAAATTAGAAATTATAGCTAATGTTCAAGGAATTTTTGAATCAGGATGCAAATGTATGTTACAAATGATATTAGTCAATAAGGTTTGCAATATTTAATGTGCTATGTATTTGGTGTGTGTTGTCTAAGTTGGTTTTTGGGGTTTACTGAGCCAACAATAATAGGAAAGAACTTCAACAGTTGATTTATTGCTCATTAACACTGCTGATTTGTATGCTTACTGATTCAGGCTCTATCCTATTTGCTCAGTCTCTTTGTGCTTTCCATTCCAACTGCCACAGAATGTATAAAACAAAATTTGAGACAAAGATAAGATAAATGCCTCTTACACTTCTGTAAGGAGATACCAATTAAAGACTGGTCTGCAAATATTATAACTAGACTTACAGAAGAAGAAATATAGTTTGCTGATTGACTCTTTCTGCAATGTAAATGAAGTTGGCATGTTTTGCACGGTTATTTTTCCAGCTAACAGATTCAGGACAGGTTTGTAGTGAACAAATCTGTTGCATTCTAATGATATCAAAGGTGCCCCTCTTATGTATATGGCAGGTAAGATCGTGTGTCTCACCGCAACAGTGATGAAGACGCGATATTTACAGAGTCTAAAACCAATTGTAATGCTTCTGCTATAATGCAGTGTATAGTTTTTCCATCAATATTCCAGATCATTCTAATCTATCATTAGCAGAAAAATTGATACAATGATGATGGGATCAAGCTCATTTGTTTGTGTTATCTGTAGCAAATAAATTTCAACTACATTTTTCAGCTTGGTTCAGGACAAGTTTTACTGTACAAATCTTCTGCATTCTAATGATATTGAAGGTGCCCCTCCTACGTATATGGCAGGTAGAACGAGTACCTTACATTGTGTCATTATTCAAGCTCTTCTAGTGAACATCCAAGAATATATATGTATACTGGTGGACACAAACAATGCAAGTCCTAAGTTGTTTACATTGGAAAGAATAAACATCTGGTTGGAAAATCAAAGAACAATAAAGACATCCATAACAAGTATATATTGTACTTGACCACTGTTAATGGATCAAATATTGCTTGAATTCAGGTCAAATAGCCTGCCCAATATTAATTTGACAACCTCGGAGAGCATTCAAAGAGGTGATTTGTAGAGCATTCAAAGAATTGGGATTTGCAGTAAGCTTATGAATTGTTACACAGTGAAAAGGGTGAATTTTTTAGAATTAGGCAGATCAGATTTTACAGCAGTTGGGAGCCAAAAAGTGCAATGGAGCAAACAGGATGGATGTAGATTCTGGGCTAGAAAACATAGTGCTGCCATTGAAGTACTTGACAAGTCTCTCATGGAAATAGATTCATCTATTGATCTTCTTCATGGTATCTGAGAGTCCTTCCCTTTTTTCTCCATCATCAGGTGAAAAATATGATTCTATGTTTTCAGCAAGGGGGCAGTCCTCAAAATGCATATCCACCAGCTGATTTGATGGTGAAGCAAGTCCACGTGTTCCATTAGATCCATGTATCATTAAATTCTTGGATTCACTGTTGCTCTGTTGTAAAGTGCCAGCCATGGACATCATATCTCCATACGTGTGGGCTGGTGGTGTTGAAGGCACTGAATTCACAGGACCACGAGTATTACCAGTTTGAGTGCTATTTGTTGCTCCTGAAGAGGATGGGTGCTTCTATTTTTTCCAAGCTGTTGATGTAATAGAAATAGATTCAGCTATTGATCTTGTCAAGGAGAAGACATTGTTTGAGGAAGAAAAATCAAGAAATGGAGGACTAAGAATATTCGTAGGCTGCATACAATTTTTGCTTCAATTTTCTTAAATGTTGGCTGAAAGAAACTCAAACCTCTGATTGAAAAGGCTGAAAGAAACTCAAACCTCATGCTGCTTTGTTCCAGCCATGGATTAGATGCAACTTTAAGATCTTTTGACTGTTGTTTTAGTTCCTCCATGCTGCTACTATATTTACAATTCTGGTTCTGTTTGGCTGCCAGTTCTGTCTACTGGTTTGCTGGGTTGATTTTTTAAATTAATAATGTGCTTTTTCTAATAAAAACTATATATTGTAATAATATAAATTTGTATTTAATATACTTGATTATGTAATGTTAATTTTTTTTATTTCCATACCTCTACTTTCCTATCGGCCTTTTCCTTGAACCTCCCATGGTGCAAGTGCTAGTCAATAGAACCATTCTATTATTTTTTGCTTATATGTACACGTATTATTCAAAGCTTAGACTATTTGGATGTTGAAAAACTTTTATATGTTGAATCCAAGTGAAGGCTAAGGTTTGTTTTTTTCCAAATCTTATTCAATAATTTTAATTTTTTTATGAGATATGTTAAACTATGTTAAATTCTAATATAAGCAATCTATTGAAGTTTGGTCTTAACTTTAATTTTACAATTTTTTATAATAATTGCTTGTTGTTTACTAATTTGAGGTTTCAATATGGTTAAATATGCGAATGATTATTAAATTAAATTTATATTTTTTTAGTTAAATTTTAAGACAATTCATTATTCAATTGTTGTAATTGTTTTTATGTAGACTGTGTTTAAGTATAATTTATAAAACTTATTAAAGAATCTTAAAATATTAGTGTATGAGATGATATTCTTTTGCATTTTTTTAGGATTTTAGGTTTTGTTATTGTAAAGTGTTATATTATTAAAACAATGAACTTGATTTTTATTTATTAAATTTTTAAAAATTATTCTAAGATCTATGCTTTTTTTATTGATACTAGGTTGTTTGAATTCTTTTTATTCAAAACAAACAAACAAAAATGTTTGATTCATTCTTCATTTAGGACAGTTATATCTCCAATTGCACTATAATTGTGTGTATTTAATCACTATTCATGAGTCAACTATGATTTATGATAGTGAAATTTCTTCCATGTTGATTCTATAAAAGATTTTTTTTGTGTTTTCCTTTTATTATGTAATTTATAAGATATTTTAAATGGTTTTAGATGTGTATATTTTTTTAATCTATTGAGAGCTGTTAGAACCTTTTTATTTGTTAAACTCTAGTTACTAGAGTGGTTATGGATGTAATATTTAGGTATTATCAAATTTATCCATTAGGGTAATTATTTCTCATATACAAACACACCCTTTCTCACTTGTCCTCCATACTAAAATTAGTTTTTCTTAGTATTATGAGTCAATGTTTATGTTTTGTAATCGAGAATATTATCAAAATATGAAGGCAAATGAGTTTTGAAAGTTGTAAACTATTAGAGGCAAATGCACCTACACCTAAGAGGGTCACTTATACCCACCAATATAGTTGCAATGCCTAATTCTAAAATATTCTCAAGTTCAACCCAAAATTTTACCAAACCTTTATTCCAATTTCCTTAACCCATTTCCAACATTACATTCATTAGTTTCTAGGTTTATGTGCATTTTATTTTCAATTGTATTTATTGTAGCTAATGTAGTCAAGATTGGGGGATCTTATCAAACTACCCAATCTTGCAGCCTTATCATGTCATCCAACCCACATTAACATAATAATGGAGAAAAAATATCAAACATATCTTTATTTCAATGTTCATACACATCCATGCATGAAAATTCCTCAAGAACAATTACATCTAGTGAGGATTTCAAGAAGAAATTAAATTCAGAAATTTTACAAGGGCTTTTAGGCACTTCATGCCTTCAAATCTTCAAGGTCTCTTGCCTTCAACTTCCTTGGCTTCACTCCTCTTTGTAAATATAATCTTTTACCTTCATCCTACAACTCTCATGGCTTCCTTGAACACCTACAAAATCCCATTTCTCTTCTTCTATTTCTCTTCTCTTCATAAGCTGATTTTTTGCACTCCTTGTGCTACTCTTACAAACAACTTGCAAGTTCTTTCTCCAACCTTGTTGTAGTTGATTTCTTCCTCTTAACACCATTAAAGGTTTTATTTAAAGAGGGATTGAACTATGTGAAAATCCAAAAAAAATTGGTTTCCAAATCTGCTCTTTGATCAACTCTTAAAATTCCTGCAAAAAAATGAAATAAAACATAGTTTGTTGCTCCCAAAAGTACCATTAAGAGTTGTTGAACCACATCCAATGTCTTGCTGTTGTATATTCCTTTGGAAAATGAATAAAATAAATAACCAAGTTGTTCTCATTCACCCCAAATTAGAAATTGAAGAGTCATTTATTTGTTTTCCAAAAATTACTAGTTTTTTTCTCCATTTTAGGAACCAAAATTGAAAGAATAAGGCCAAAATGGAATTCCAAGAGTCACTTGTCTTATGCACACTTCCTTAGGCATCCAAGTTGAGAAAATTAATTAATTTTAATTAATATTCCTTCAAAATATCTGTTGACCATGGTAAATTGACCATTTCAACCCTTAGAACCTTCAAATTACGTGTAATTTTACAAATAACATTAAACACCTTGCTTGAATTTGATGTATGAAATGGAAATAAATTCCTCACAAATAAAAACTTCAAAATATGATCTTTAAGCTCATTCTCACACCAAAATTGCAAAATATTGAATATGAAAGGAAAACATTTGTTTTGGTGATGCGGGATTGCTTGTGAGATTGGTGCTCCTGCATTAGACACACCTAGTAAGAAGTTTGTGAGCATGGCTCACAAAATGGAGTTGAGTGTTTGAAACACCCTTTCAAGTAATAAACTATTTGTAGCATACTCCAATGCTTTCATAGGTACCTTATTGATTTTTTTCTTCCTTCTTCTTTTCTAGCATCTTGTCGAGACATTCACCATTATCCTCTTGTAACTCTTCTCACCACTCTTCTCTCCTCTTGTGGATTTTCATCCACCATGTATCATCCTACTCCTCCAAATTATTTCTCCTCTCCTCTTCTCCTTCTTGGGATCCATCCCACCACAAATTGATCGCCTCCACCAATTTCTACCTGCAACATCCTCTACAACTTCTACACACAAACATGCAACATCTACACACAACTTTGCAATTGCAAATTTATCCTCTACAACAACATCCTCTTGTACTCTCACTATGGAAGAATAATCACAAATGAAATCAATTTTTTTATAGATTACCTCTTTTTCCTTTGTCGCAACATTCATCTTCTTTCCTCCATTAGCAAGCTTACCAAACCATTGTTCTTCTACCACTAAAATATGTAACCTTAAGTAATCCTTTTCTTCACTATTTGCAATCTCTTCACATTCCATTGTTTCAATCACATTTGTTATAGATGCATCTTCATTATCTTCTACCATCATTGTTGCTATACTTGCATCCTCTTCTTCATTCTTTTTGTCTTCTTTCTCCATGCCTTCCTCATGACATGATTCGCTACAACCTTATTCTTTCCTTCCTCTTTCAATATTTTTTCTTCTTCATTACTATCTATTGGACTCTTTGCTTCATCTTTTATTCTACCCACACATGAAAAGGCATTAGAAAAAATATAGGATTCAACTTCTCCCATCTTCTTTTCTTTTTCTTTCTTCTTTTATTTCATAATACTTTCCTCCAAGACATCTAACCTCCTTGATATTTCTGCACACTTATTCCAATTAGCCCAATACTCTTCCTCTAAAATTCTCTCTCCTCTCAATAATAATTTTTTTACAGCCATACCCAAGGCCAACCTCATGCTCTTCTTCCTTGACATTTCTCAAAACACTTACAACCCACTCACAATTTTCAACAAAACTTACAAAAGACTATAACTATCCTCTACCCACCAACGATTCTCGAAGATGTACCTCTCAAAACTTGCTCTATCCACTTTCACACAGTGGAGGATGCTTGTACACTTTCTACCCAGCCTTATCTCTATTGGAGGATAACCAAATCAATTACACACAACAAATCATCATATCTCATCAAACCCTATCTCTCTCAAATCTGAAATACTTCTCTCCACACACATTCTAATATCATGCCTGCTCTAATACCAATCGATGCAGTCAAGATTGGGGGGTCTTATCAAACTACCCAATCTTGCAGCCTTATCATGTCATCCAACCCACATTAACATAATAATGGAGAAATAATCTGAAACATATATTTATTTCAATTTTCATATACATCCATACATGAAAATTCCTTAATAACAATTACATATACTGAGGATTTGAACAACAAATTAATTTCATAAATTTTACAAGGGTTTCTAGACACTTCATACCTTTAAATATTCAAGTTCTCTTGCATTCAACTTCCTTGGCTTCACCCCTCTTTGTAAATTTGGAATTTTACCTTCATCCTACAACTCTCATGGCTTCCTTGAACATCTACAAAATCCCTTTTCTCTTCTATTTCTCTTTTCTTCACAAGCTGAATTTTTGCACTCCCTCTTGTGCTACTCTCATGAGCAGCCTACAAGTTCTTTCTCCAGCCTTGTTGTTGTTGAAACATTGTTTTTTTTTATTGTTTCCTCTTAACACAATTAAAGGATATATTTAAAGAGGGTTTGAACTATGTGAAAACCCTAAAAAAATGGTTTGAACCAAATATGCTCTTTAATTGACTCTTAAAATTCTTGCAAAAAATTGAAATAAAACATAGTTTGTTGCTCCCAAAAGTGCCATTAAGAGTTTTTGAACCACATACAATGTCTTGATGTTGTATATTTATTTGGAAAATGAATAAAATCAATAACCAATTCATTCTCCTTCATCCAAATTGGAAATTGAAGAGTCATTTATTTGTTTTCCAAAAATTACTAGTTTTTTTCTCCATTTTAGGAACCAAAAATAAAAGAATAAGACCAAAATGGAATTCCAAGAGTCACTTGTCTTATGCACACTTCCTTAGGCATCCAAGTTGAGAAAATTAATTAGTTTTAATTAATCTTCCTTAAAAATATCATTTGACCATGGTAAATTAACCATTTTAACCCCTAAAACCTTGAAATTACATACTTTTGCAAATCACATTAAACACCTTGCTTGACCTTGATGTATGAAACGAAAATAAATTCCTCACAAATAAAAACTTCAAAATATGCTCTTGAAGCTCAAGCCCACACCAAAAATGAAAAAGACTAAAAATGAAAGGAAAACATTTTTTTTGGTGATGTAGGACTGCTTGTGAGCCCGGATGCTCCTGCATTAGAAGCTTTCCATTTACACTTTTTCATTTTCAAAATTTTGTATTTTTTATTTTAGATATGTATTAGCATATGTTTCTTTTTATTTTTAATATTTTAAATTTGATTTAGTTAATATATAATACAATATAAATATTCTAGTTATCTCCTACGCCATCTCCATCTTAAGGGATGCCAAAATCTATATTTCGTTTGAACTTGATATCCCATGAAAATCTTGTCTATTTTATGTATATACTAGCAAGCTTATTGTTTACCTTTGATTTTTATTTTCATCAAATTTTATCTCTTTTCCTCTTTAATCACTTGTTTTCACATTCTCCAAACGCTAACTCACCTTCTTGATAATATATTTTATATTTCTTTTAGATAGAGTAGTGGGGGTTCTATGGGGGCTGAACTACCCTTGAAAATAATATTTAATATGCATGATAACCACAAGTGCCACATAAGAAGATACAAAAGATGTACAATTGGTGGGTACAACCAAAAAATACACTAAAATCATAAAAAACTAGAACCCTTACTAGGTCAGATATCAAATATTTTAAATAGAAAACCCCACAACAAAATATAATGAGTGCATAACTAAGACCAAATTATACAACTCCCTATCACTCCCTAAGTATTGGAGTTCAACATGCAAAGTATCAATAATCTCTTCCACCCATTGATTGGTTGCTAGCCCTACTCATCCTTTGTGATAGCTTGTTAAGGCTAAGAATCACACACCATAATAAAATTCCATACTTTGATAATATCTATGAACATATGTGCATAGAAAAGAAGAATTGTGAAATCACTTCCAACCACAAGACATCCATAAAGATGATGAGCATACAATCTTGCAGATACTTTACCTACATTACTACAAAACATCTAGAGGACACCCACTTCATGATGCAACTTTATAATTTTAAATTATTTACCTTCACCAAGGGCCAATATTGAGGTAGAGCCTTCACCCTCAAATGAAACCACCAATAATTTATTCTTAGTTCAAGCACCGCAACATTAGCTAGAGTAGTTCTAGGAAATTAATCTAGAATAAATAACTGCAATAGTGATAACATCACCAAAACATCTAAAATTGGAAAAATAATATTATAAAGTATCCTCTTATCACCACCTTGGAGTGCTTCCTTACTACAAGTATTGATTCCACTAAATATTTGTAAGGTAATTATGGGTAAAAATATATTGAAGTTTCCTATCCATGAGCCTCACAAAAACTAATTGCACACTGACACAATCCTTAGACATCTTATCTACTATTCCAAACTAATATTTGATCAAAAATATCGCTAAGACACGTTTCCAACAATGTATCATAAACCACCACATTCTTACCATGGAGATACCAAATTAAACTCTAACACACATATCATAAACATGACTCATCATCACACCATATATGTCATAAATTACATTCCACTGCGATATTCCTTCCAAATTAATGAGATTATTATTGTTTACCTTACTATTTCACAGTCTAACATAACTTGATTTTCATTCCAAGACAACTCTACCACATTATTTACTTAATAAATATTTCTCCTACATGCAAATTAACTAGAAATGACCTTTTCCACCTTAGCACCCAAGGAGAAATTTAGCTAAGAATTTTAGCTACTTCCCAAGGGGGCTTGTAGGAAAGTAAAGACTAAAATTTTCCATGTTTATGCAATATGATTATAAATGGTTGTAATCGGATCATGCTTTATTCCTTCAATAGTCAATGGTAACTTTTTTAGATTACTTTTATAATGTTTGAAGGTAATCTCTAATTTTTTCCTTTTAGGTTGAGAATTTCTTAGACATGTACTATTGAATTTCCATCTCAGGCTCTTTCTCTTACTGATAGATTTTAACACAACCATATAGTCACTTTTAACTATCAATTTAGTAAGTTTAGAAAGATTGCCACTCCTAGCCCTATAATAAGAGCAAGTTTCATTCTACCTTATTATTTTTATGTATCCATAAATATTTAGAGCCTACTTATTTTTAAAAGACCTAAAAACTCCCTAATAACAAAACCCTCACCTAATTTCTTAGATTTCCCTTACTTGTCCCATCAAATTTTAATTTAGAAAAGTACTCTATGGGAGGGCATCATAAATATTCTTAGGTATCTTCCATCTCTAGAACATCCTAAAATATCCTTAAATGGTTTCCAAATTAACCTTAAATGAGGGAAGGATTTGAAAGCCCTCACTTTTTAAGCATTTTCAATTCAAATTTGGAGAATTGGGACTTAATCTTAGTTAATTGGGGTTAAGAAAACTCTTTGATAGTAATATTTATTCTTGAATGACATCTATCCAAGGGAGAATAATTTTCTCTAAATTTTTTATAATTTATTTCAAGCCAAATACCCTACATAGTGTAGAGTAATGTTATATTCTAGAGCCCTTTTAATTTTTGTAAACCACATAACAAATAACATAGGAGCTACTTAATCAAGACTAAAATCACCCAAACTAACCCCATCTTTTGATGGTTTTATTCTATAACTCCATAGAGAAAGGACAATGAAGAAGAAAATTATTTATGGTTTCCCCATCAATTTCAAATAAACAGAAACAACAAGGCCCTTTCAAACCACTTTTATAAATATTTTCACAAAACTTACTAAATTGTCCAATGTTGCCAATCAAACAAAAGCATTGCGTTTTAGAGGTACTCTAGCCACCGAATGACATTCTTGGGCCAATCCTCCATAACTAAGATTGTTAACCCTACAAAGGTCCCCTTTAAGCTAAGAAATGCCCCCTCTAACCCAACCTCTCCTACTCCAATTTTGAATCTTAATTTCAATACTCCCCACTCTTTGCCAACTAAAATAATAGTTCTTGACAATCCTAATAATTATGCTAGTCATTCTCATATATCTAAGCAAAGTTCCAAGTCTAAAAGGGAAAAATTCTTATTCCCTCAAAGGCTACCTAGGCTTTGGATTCTTCTACTATTGTCAACCCCCTTCATCCTTGAGATTGTGATTGTTAATCCAAAGCATTTGATTGATAAAGGAAAATATATATTCTATAAGGCCCCTCTTTCGTCTCTCCCATTCCTCAAATTGTGTCTAATGACCAATATTTCTATAAAGATGTTATAAATTCCATTGGTGGAGACCCTCCTTATAAACCTCATTAGATGATCATGACCCAAAAGATCATGCCCCATTACTCAAGCCTCTAATTGTCAAACTTGCACTGGTTTACAAGATATAATTAATTTGCTTGGCAAGATCTTAGACCTGCAAAACAATATTCTCAAATGGCTCTTACGGTAACACCAAAACATTGGGAATATAGTACATACTACTGAAAAGAAAATTCTCAAGGTTGACAATTTCAAAACATTGAAAATAGAGTACATGGTATTGAAAATAAAATCTTGAAGGTTGACAATGAGCATATTAGACGTAAGGTTCCTTTTGATGATGAAATATAGGAAGATATTAGAAAATTATCTAACATGTTCCATAATTTGGAACAAAGGATGACTATGCTGCATAAAATATAAGAAGATTTGAATAAGAACCTTGCTAAAATGATGAATTTTAGTAAAAACACAATAAACAAATTTTCCATAACCTTCGTATATTATACTTTTTTTCTCCACAGTCTTCTTAGCCCAATAAAAAATTGAACAACTTATGAAACTTGAATGTTTCTTGGTTAGCTTCTTAAAAAACCTCTATTCAAGATACTTTAATTGATCATCTTTGATGTAAAAAGTAATCTTTGTTCTCTTGCCAAGTGCTTCAGGAATATATCTTTTGTAATAAGAAATGATCCACTAATGAGACTCAGTGATACACTATTCATCATCATTGTATTTGGTAGTCACAACTTCCTCAACAAACAGAAATGCAGAGTAAAAACTAACACAAAAATCAAGATGAGGAACGTCTCAGTGGTGAAAGGATGGAGCGATACCTCCATGATTTTTACCATTGAAGATATCAATTCCAACAAAGTAGCACTTTGCATGCCCATGTTTGTTGGCCTTTGAGGTAGATACTACAACTACTTGGAAAAACTTGCCTTCTATGACGATGTAGCCATTTTTTAAAATGGTACCCATGTTCTGGGTGTACATCTTTGAGGGTCCTCCATCGGTCTTCGATTCAAAGTGGTGCTCTGAATCAGATCTCAATGCCCACCCTTACACACAATCGAGATAAGTTGCTTTCCCTTCCCTTCATACGATGAAATGGCTCACGTCCCATTGTCCTTGCTTCCGTAATTTGTATACATATCTACCAGGGTGTTTATGACCATAGCTATGTTTGCTTGAAAGTTTTGTCAAGTGCCTTTAATGAACCTTTTCGTATAAATCAACAACTATTGTTCCATTTGATGACATCTCTTCTAACATTTCTATCAAACGACTTGTGTACCTTGTCTTTGATTCCATATTTGGTGTGTATGTTTACTAGTGCAATCACAGATACAATATATGACAAAAATATCTATTTTTAATGTGTTTTGATGGATGTCCATATTTTGAGAATTAACATTTGGTGGGGTTGTGAAGTGAAGTATAACCTTCGTTCATATGAGCTGTCTTCCATCCACAATTCATATTTTGAAATCATGTTATAAATCTTCTATTTTGGTGTGGATCATGAAGGTGTAGGACATGGGAAATAAATTTACACCAGCTTATCATATTCATGTAAACGTCTCTAATGCCTTTTCATCGAATATATTTTATGTTATCTACAATCATCACATTCTATGGTGTTTGGTGATTTAGCCTTCATAAAAAATTAAGATGATTCCTAGGAACTTACTCGATGGCAAAGAGGTTCCTAGGAACACCTCTAGCAATGAAGAGGTTCCTAGGAATTAGCAAAATGCTAAAAATTTGACTTAAAAGTTTCTAGAGCATTTTAAACAAAACTATTTATGTTATTTGACCTTTTATGATTTATCGATTCTTGGCTGGGTGTTGGGAATTGGCTTATTGGTCAACGGAAAGGTGCCAAGAAGAGCTTCAATGCCTAAAGAGGTGTAAGGAACCAATTAAAATGTTGTAGCATGTGGTTTATTTCTACTTCTATTTTGTCATAAAGATATCCAAAAAGGCTAGGAATCACTTGTCAATTACATTTTCTTGAAAGTTTTTAAAGCATTTTCAACAAATCCAATTTGTGCATATTTGATAAACATACCATTGAAAAGAACTAACAAGGTTGTGGGTATTGGCTAGAGTGTCAAAGAGGATTTTAAGAACACATTTAGAGCTAACAAGGTCTCGAGAAACTAGCAAATTATCAAATTATGTTTTATTAAAAGTTTCTAAAGAATTTTAAATGAATCAAATTTGTGTTTTCTTACATGATTGAAAAATCTATTTATTCCTCCATTTGTTGTCACATTGTCTAAATGGATCCAAATATTAAAAAGAATCGTCAACAATATCTCCTTCTCATACAAAAGATATATCTTCAGTATAAAGGGATGACTTAAAATTTCACACATTGTATCCAAAAAACAATCATCCATATTCTAAAATAATAGTACTTGTCTAAGTAAGACCAAATGGAGATCTTACTTGATGTCAAGCATGGGATCTTTTGGAAGGCTCTAAATTATATGTTCTTTATTGACTCCTCTAACTTTGAGTCATTTGTATTTATCAAAGTGGTGTACATCATTCATAAGATCATCAAGGAACAAGTGATAACATATCTATGGTTTTGTGTCCCTCTACTTTATTCTCATTTCTTCCAGCCTAACTGTCAAATAGTGTATATAGGTCTACATGTTATTGACAAGAAGAGCTAGTAGTATGAGCCTAAGTATCACAAGGGTTATTGAGGAAATGACCTCTTATATGAACTTGTTGATTTGCAAACCTTATCCTAGCGTACTTAGTCTTTGCAAGCCCCACATTAAGAAATATAAGTATTTATAAACTTCTTTGATGCAACAATATTCATATTTAAAGTAAGAGTGTATATCCAAAAGTCAAATAATGCACCATATTCACTAGTCAAAAGAAATTCAAAAGTAAACACTTTTTTATTAACCTTAATCAAGGAGCTAAAACCATATGTTTCCTAATTTCCATACTATAAATATTATGGTTAACATCTATCTTCATGTTTGCATGATTTTTATCAGCATCTTTCTTCCTACTCTACTACAAGTTAGTACCAATGAGCTCCAAGGGTCCTATTATAGTTTACTGTTTTAGTACACAACCATTATGGATGTCACATAAACTTTCTTATCTTTCATACTCAACAATCCTAGTGCCTTGGAAATTATTAGTATTAGGTTTTGAAAGTAAAAATTTCATCAAGCCACGAATCCATCCAACCATCATAAAATTGTGAAATAGAGTCAAAAGGTTAATAGAGCACAATAGGGAAAAGGAAAAAGACTTTGATGCAAACCAAAAAAAAAAGGAAATATGCACACTAAAACTAAAATAGACTTGACAAAAACTTGAAGTAATCTATGTACATGATTGGATACAATTTACCTCAAATACTCCATGAAGATCATGAAAACCCATTTATAGGTTCAAAGAAATAAGAACATATGTGGAACAAATAATGGTACACGTGGAGTTCCTATGAACCATGTTTCCATTTTGTATTTGTGATGAGAGGTGTAGAATATTTGAATCATGTAGGATTTATAAATAATGTATCATAATGATTCAACCATTTTGCATCATAAAACATAAAATTATTGATTTTTTTCAATGTCATCATACATTCCATTGATCGTATCTTCCTATATATTACATTATATATTTTAATCTAAATATTTTGGGTACATCCTTAGTCAGTAACTTTTGAGAAGGAAATTTCTTGAAATGGATTCACTTCATATAACTCTTGAAACAATAATGCATCTACTAGTTTGAGCTATGAATCCACTTTATGAGCATTAAATTTAACAAGCATTAGATCATCTTAAACTA
Source organism: Sequoia sempervirens (assembly GCA_007258455.2). Lineage (NCBI taxonomy): Eukaryota > Viridiplantae > Streptophyta > Pinopsida > Cupressales > Cupressaceae > Sequoia > Sequoia sempervirens. Next base: position 374,776,010 of record VDFB02105785.1, read on the forward strand.
AATAATTTCCATCTCTCATTATTGCAATAAACTAAAAAAATTATGAGAAGTCCCTATGTTTCAATCAGGAGAGAAAGAAAATATAAAACCCCTAACTTCTCATTGATCCATGAAATATCTACGATTTTTATTGTATCTTCTTCAAAAATTAGATTTTCATCCCATGACTATTATGCATACAATGATTTTCAATGCCAATTTTTAGTTCATGTTTAGCCATTAGTATATTTTATTTTTCATTTTCTTTGATAATCTATGAATTGGCAATCATGAATAATGTGTATACATTCTCTTTCTATGCATGTTTCACTTAATAAAATAGAATGAAGAGAAATAGAGTGTTGCAATGAATCTACAATATCTAGCATAGATATGTTTTCAAAATCAAATGTTTCAAAAAGAGGGTTATTTCTAACATTAAATGCTCCACAAATTCAAGTTGCATATATTGGAAGGAAGATGATTTTTGGTTGGTCTTCATGTTCTTTTGACCCAATCTTATCTTCAACCTTTCTTTTAGCTATAATAATCATTGAGTGTTCTTTAGTGGTTCCAAAAACAAAGACTTCCATTTTAGGAAGAGATAAGGGAATGAGTGGGGAATGATTTTTACTTTCCTCTTTGTTGGTTGTACTAATGAAATATTATCTAATGACACCTTGGTTGAAGTGAAATATGTTATTACATTTTCAAATTATATAAATGGTGATCATTTTTTGAATGGAACATAAAAGGAATGTTATCTTTGTTAGAGTAAATAAGGAATCATCTAATAGTTAATTTTTCATTAATTAATTATTAGGTCCCATTTTACTTCATTCACTTAAGCTTAACTTAGAAGTGTATTTTTTATTTTTAGGTCATCTTGTCTCATAGCATATGATGACATTTTTCATGATCTAATCTAATCCTCACCTAGAGATGTTTTCAAAATCAAATGTTTCAAAAAGAGGGTTATTTATAACATTAAATGCTCCATAAATTTCAAGTTGCATACATTGGAAGGAAGATGCTTTTTGGTTGGTCTTCATGTTCTTTTGACCCAATCTTATCTTCAACCTTTCTTTTAGCTATAATAATCATTGAGTTTTCTTCAATGGTTCCAAAAACAAAGATTTTCATTTTAGGAAGAGACAAGGGAATGAGTGGGGAATGATTTTTACTTTCCTCTTTGTTAGTTGTACTAATGGAAGATTATCTAATGACACCTTGGTTGGAGTGAAACATGTTATTACATTTTCAAATTATATAAATGGTGATCATTTTTTGAATGGAAAATAAAAGGAACGTTATCTTTGTAGGAGTAAATAAGGAATCATCTAATAATTAATTTTTCATTAATTAATTATTAGGTCCCATTTTACTTCATTCACGTAAGCTAAACTTAGAAGTGTGTTTTCTATTTTTAGGTCATCTTGTCTCATAGCATATAATGACACTTTTCATGATCTAATCTAATCCTCATCTAGGGTTTCATTTGTGATTTTCTTTTCTCTTTCATAAGAATTATCATTTAGATTCATTCAATACATATGTCTAACATGATGCTAAATTTTTAAATCAAATCTATTCTCAAGGTTGCATAACACAATCAACATCTTTTTCTCGCTTCATGTGATAGGAATTTTGGTTGCAAGTAATTTTTGGGAGTTGTGGGGCTCACTATCAACTCCAACATGGTATCAAAACACCAGATCTATGACTTATCTATTTTTTGAGAGATCTAACCTTGAGGAAAAAAATCTAATCCTAGAGTCAAATAGGCATCATCGTTGAGTCTAATATGACAAAAAACACAAAGAATGACTATCAATTCACCAAAATTTGAGTAGTTTAAAAAGACAAAAAATTAAGGGCACAAAAATCTAGATGACTATACAAATCCTTATGAATTCGTACAACTATATGAAACACTATACCAAAATGTACATTGTAATAAAGATTTGAACCATTATTGTATAGGATGAAGTACATAATTTGACAAAAAAATTGTGCAATGACAAGGTTTTAAAATATTTGGCATTGATTTTACTTTCTAGCGAGGAATTGTATGCACTAGAGTGGATGTCATCAATTGTCAATATTGTTTGAAATTCTTGGTTGCTTGTAAATTTTCTTGACATCATTTTCTCCTTTTGTGGATTTTGGCCTAAGAGCCTCGATCATATTTCCAACTACGGTCTCCTATATAAGTGTTGTTTTTTAAAAGCCTTGCCCAATTACAGGTCACATTATTGGTTCTTATGACTCTTTTGTTAGTCTCTCCGCTCGTGCACCATCAAAAAAATTCCATGGTTTCCATTGGCTAATCTACCCAACTACCACCACTTCTTGATCCTTTCATTTCCCATTCATAGCCTGGTTGATATCCAGTCATTTCCCAGGAAAGTGAAACCACTCAATCACCACCCAGGAGCCACTCAATTTCCACTAGCTAGGGCCCCTTGCCCTCCAATCTTGGCATAAGGGAGTTTTTTTTTTTTTTTTGGTATAACTTGAGCGTATAGAGTTGGATTTTCATAAGAAAGATATCATTGGAAATCTTGATTTATGTACTTTCTTGTGGTGAAGGTCTTGTCATCACATATTTGTATTATTACAGTTTATCATGTATTAAAATCAAATAATCATTTTTATCTTCCGAGCTCATAAATTTGTTTTCCTATATCTCTAATTTCCATGATTCTTGCAGCATTAGAAAGGTATTTCAAAGCCCTTCAAATCTATCCATGCATTGTTTCCAAAATCTACCTATATACACCTAAAAATGGTCATCATATTCAATTAATTAACTACAACCTATTTGATTAATGTTTCAACTACATATAAATAAAGTCTTACTTTATTTATATTGTTCACTCTTCTTTTAATTCTCCAAAATCACATTCTTCTAAATAATTAAATAAACAAAATACCCTAAATGTGTTTATTTAATTAACCTTCCTTAATCCTGATTAAGAATTAGAGCACATTTCTACAACTTTTGTGTGCCACCTCATAAAGGTCACATGAAAATAAATAAGCCTAATCATTAATTAGAATTATCCTCACACACTTCCACCAATGAGAAAAGGCACATGGATTTATTCCCCCACACTTCCAACAAATTTGGAGCACATGGGTCTTTGTTTCACACACTTGGAATCCCATACATTTGGCATGCTTCCAATTGGTCAAGGGATTCTCTTCACACACATGGCATGTTGTCCTTGGTCAAGGGGACAACATCCTGATTCCTTTCATCTCCACCGTCTATCTTGTATCCTTTAAATCGGAACCGTTGATAGGTGCCACCTCAAAAAATGCTTGAGAAACTCTATAAATACACCCCTTATCCTTTCCATTATAATCCACCTGTTGAGTAATGTTATAATGCTATTTTTAAATACAAATCGGAATAGTGTTATAATGCCATTTTCCATCCACACTTTGAGTATTGTTACCATGCAAGTTTTTCATAGGAGCTTGGAGCTTTCATGGAGTCTTATACTTAGCTTTCATATCATGTGTTACTTTGCATTCTCATCTTAGATTAATTAATTGCTTCATAATTACATTTTATCATCTCCATTGCATCATAGTTACATTTTAGGTTAGTTTTCTTTTTTGTTGCATTTAAGCATATGCATAATCATGGATAGTTCACTATAGTTGCATATCATCTCACTCATCTCCACTTGTTCATCTATCATCAACATCATCCTTCGTTTATCGTTGCATCCATTATCCTTTCCATCGTTTTGTTTCATTTAGGAGCATACCACTAATCATTCCAGCACACATTTGCATACCACTAATCCTTCCACCACACATTTGCACATATAAATCATCTTAGCTTGCATATTAAGCATCAAATCTCATTTTCTAGGTAGTCATTATAACAACCTTTGTGCCCATAGAAATCTGAGGGCCAAGCGGTTTAATAAATCCCTAGAAATAGAGAACAATGATACGTATTTGAAAGGTTTGATTGTATTACGAATAGAGTAGTTTTACTTGTTTCAAACTTTGAATGTAAACCGTCTCATTAAGGTTTGTGTTGACATTAGAATAACTCTCCACATTCAACACACACACACACTACCCTATGTTTTTATTCATTTTTTTTGTTATTTCACATTTTTTTCAATTACTTGGACACCCTGACCCCAATAATTTTTTTGCATAAGATGACTTCATTTGATTTTCCTTACATGCTTTGATGTTATTGGTATCTAATTTTATTATTTGAGGAGGTGTCATAGGTTTTTCTATTCATCATTTTATGGTCATCCTACAAAAGGACAATTATTCAAGTCTTTACATCCTAACATATATCAGATGGCTTAATCTTTTTCCTTATCTTTATGGACTCATACCTAAACTAGACACACAAGGGAGTAGATTAATATGGGATACCATCATTTATCATGTTGTAGGAGTGATTTGTTCTAGTGTTGATCATGACAGTATGTGTGTTGTATCACACATTGGTTTTCCCCACATAATTTGGACTAGGCTTTGGGAGATCCATGGAGACCTTCATATCTCTCCATTCCCAAAGGATCTTGTTGTATATTGTATCATTCTCCTCGATGATGTATATTGCATACTCTTTGATGATGATACTTTAGAGGAGCTAGAGTATATCACAAGTCTTGCATGTTTTGATGGTTTAAAGGGTCATCTCTTTGTTACCACTCTTCATATAGAGACCCAACCTCCATCTTCTATTGTTCCTTATTAGATTAATATCACCACATATATGAGCCCTATTGATTTAGTGAAATTAAACATTCAACCTTGCTTGTGGAGTCTCATATTATAGATTTGGAGGAATATTTTGAGGATGTTCATCTCCTCTTTCATGATAGCCACAACATTGTTGTCAACCCATCATCATCATCTTTGAAGCTTTTTCTACATTAGTCTTCACAAGATTCTAAATTGAAATCATCTCATTTTTTCATGTGGACATTTGAGTAGTTTTCAGAGGCACATATCATTTGGATTTGGATTCCCTATTCATCTAGCTTATGAGAATGGCTTCTCTAATCACCAATGGATATGTTTCTTCCTAAGGGGAGAAATGTTGTTTGTAGGCAATGGATCATGTTTTATCTTTAGGATTTCATCATTGGCATAGGAGCTATTTCTTTATGGGGGGATTAAAAATCCTCATTTTCTCTCTTCTATTGGGGGGGCATCTATTGTACTTATGTGGCATAAGCAGTCCTTGGGAGATCATATCAAGTCCTCATTTCCTTCTTTCACTATTGTGCATTTATATCATTTTATCTCTTTTGGAGGGTATTTTTCTCCCATGCGGTTTTCTCCTTTTCTCTAGTTATGAGAGATTCATTAGTTTGTACATGGGTAGCTCATTAGGCCTTGTAGCTAAGACTCATTCATGCATCCATTATCACATTCATCATTAAGTTTTTATCTTCTCCCTAAGTTGTGCTTAAGGGGAGTGTTAGAATAAATAGGTAATCCCACAAGCCCCCTTAAATCCCTAAATATGGCTCTCCACATATTGTGAGTTTTATCCAACAAACTTTGAGAAATGATTCCTTGAACATAAAGATAAGACTATATTATAAGTCAAAGTTAGAGAACCAAAATAACTTCCCATGGTTTAGGAAAAACTAATGAAGTTAAATGCAAATCTCAAAATTATTGTAGTACGTATCTCATCCTAATTTGATTTTTTCATGAAATTAATTATTTTAAGTGGGTTTCACTTATAAAGAGTCACCCATCATTATTTTGGGGGAGATACTTTCAAATGTTTAAGAGACAAAATGCACCCACTTTGATTCCCCAATAGAGTCACCAAAATGTGTTGGTAAATAGATTGGTAGCTATGATATTTGGCTAAATTCAGCATGACTTGTCCAATAGACAATGACAAACATTTACAATAGATAAATAAATTTCCATTAAATTAGTGACTTTCCTTTGTGTTTTTGAGGGGAAGATTCCTTATAGGGTGGGTCTTTTTTAGTTTTTTGTTACTTTTCACCCAAAAGTGTTAAAGGAACATAAAGTGAGGAAACCCTAAATAGACTTATTTAAGACAGTATGTAAGATTTCTTACATAAAATGTTGGAAAATGAAAAGGGAAATAGCATGCTAGAATGTTCAATAATTTGAATAATAAATCATACAAACATATGAATAACATGCAAAAATCAAAGAACATAATGATATGCAGTCCAAAAATATTCTCCTGATTCCCATAATAACATAAGCACAAAGTGTTCATTTGATTTGATACATCGAAATGCATAGAAAAAAGTTAATATATAAAAATATGCAAACAAAAGAGAACATGGATGAGACAAAGTTCAACAATATCTCCGAATTTCATTGTAATTTAGAACACAAAATTCTTTTATATACAAGTTTATATCTTATTGTCATGCAAAGAGGAGTCAATCTTCCCCAAGAGAGGAACCTCTTTAAATTTAATTTGCCTTCTATATATAACTTCTCTGCCTCCTTACTAACTTGTGACTACTTTATAACCTTTTCCTTAGGGATAGTAATAATATTTTATAATTTAACTTCACTTCTAAAATCATTAAAGTGACTTAGGTTACGATCTCAAACAAGTGCAACATACAAGTATAACATAAAAGGGGACTTTATGTCACTTATAGAAAATTCATGTCTTTAAAAAAAATGTTTTTTGAGTGTTTCCACTAGACTTGAATCCCTCAAGGGCGAGGCCTTCATAATTATCTTCAAGTTAGAAATCCATCTAAATTATCTTATAACTAGACAACATTATCAGAAACCACTAATTTTTCACTTTCTTTTCCATTGATGTCCTTGAAAACCTTGCATAGCCCTTTAAGCTTAACTTTTTAACTCTACCTTCTTCTTATCTCAAACTTCTTTTATATAGTCTTCCCAGTCCATAAGAGAATTGGATAACTTATGAACCTTGTATGTTTCTTTCTTAGTTTATTGAAAAACCTCTCTTCAAGATACTTTAACTGATCATCTTTAAGGTAAAGAGTAATCTTTGTTCTCTCACCAAGTGCTTCTTCAAATGTATCTTTTGTCACAGTAAATAATTCACTGATGATAGACTCCCTGGTATACTATTCATCATTATTGTGTTTGGTAGTCACAACTTCCTCAACAAATAGATATAGAAAGTAAAATTTAACATCAAACTATTCAACCAAGTTAACATCAACACTAGTAGCTAGAGCTTCCATAAATTCCTTGGCTCTAGACCTTGTAATGGTCCTAAGAGTGTTAAACTAGTTTTTTCTTGGTCATGCCAATACCCCTACCAGTTATGGTCAATGAACTATCAACTTCATCTTGGATAACGTGAAAGAACAACTCTAGATCTAGTAGTTGCTCCAATAGTGATCATCTAGGACTATTATTGAGCCAAAAGTGCTACATTTTTTTCCTTGATGTAGAACATAAGGAGAAGACATGGTAGGCTTTCCAAATTGGTTCATTATATCATCCTTTGCATATGTTGGCCTTTGGGGCATCTTGTCAAAAATTTGATGAGCATTCTTCTTGTATAGTCTAGTCCACCATTATATTTGTTTTCTCTTGTATAAGTGCTCGAAACCATATACTTTATCTAATATATTTGTTGTATTTGTAATTTATGCTTTTTCCAAAATCTACCCCATATTTTTGTATTCAATTGTTTTGTTATTTCACATTTTTTTCAATTACTTAGACACTTGACATGTGTAAATTTATTTTGCATGAGATGATTTCATTTGATTTTCTTTACATGCTTTGATGTTATTGATCTCTAATTTTATTATTTGAGGAGGTGTCATAGGTTTTTCTATTCATCATTTTATGGTCATCCTAGAAAAGGACAATTATTCAAGTTTTGGAAAAACATCCTAACACATATCAGGCGGCTTAATCTTTTTCCTTATATCTTTATGGACTCATACCTAAACTAGACACACTAGGGAGTAGATCAATATGGGATAACATCATTGATAATGTTGTAGGAGTGTTTGGTTCTAGTGTTGATCATGACACTATGTGTGTTGTATCACACATTGATTGAACCAAAATACATTGGACTAGACTTTGGGAGATCCATGGAGACCTTCATATCTCTCCATTCCCAAAGGATCTTGTTGTAGATTGTATCATCCTCCTTGATGATGTATATTGCATACCCTTTGATGATGATACTTTAGAGGAGCTTTAGTATATCAAAAGTCTTACATGTTTTGATGGTTTAAAGGGTTACCTCTTTGTTACCACTCTTCATATAGAGACCCGAACTCCATCTTCTATTGTTCCTTATCAGATTAATATCACCACATCCATGACCCATATTGATTTAATGCAATAAAACACTCATACTTTCTTGTGGAGTCTCATATTGCAGAGTTGGAGGAATATTTTAAGGATGTTCATCTCCTCTTTTATGATAGCCACAACATTTTTGTCAACCCATCATCACCATATTTGAAGCTTGTTCTACATTAGTTTTCACAAGATTCTAGATTGAAATCATCTCATTCTGTCATGTGGACATTTGAGTAGTTTTCAGAGGCACATATCATTTGGATTTGGATTCCCTATTCATCTAGCTTATGAGAATGGCTTCTCCTATTATAATCAATGGATATGTTTCTTCCTAAGGGGAGAAATGTTGTTTGTGGCAATGGATCGTGTTTTGTCTTCAGGATTTCATTATTGGCATAGGAGCTATTTCTTTATGGGGGAATTAAAAATCCTCATTTTCTCTCTTCTATTGGGGGGACATCTATTGTAATTATGTGGCATAAGCAATCCTTGGGAGGTCATATCAAATCCTCATTTCATTCTTTCACTAGTGTTCATTATTTCATTTTATCTCCTTTGGAGAGTATTTTTCTCCCATGTGGTTTTCTCCTTTTCTCTAGTTATGAGAGATTCATTAGTTTGTACATGTGTAGCTCATTAGGCCTTGTAGTTGAGACTCATTCATGCATCCATTATCACATTCATAATTAAGCTTTTAGCTTCTCCCTAAGTTGTACTTAATAGGGGTGTTAGAATAAATAGGTAATCCCACAAGGCACATTAAATGCCTAAATATGGTTCTCCACATATTGTGAATTTTCTCCAACTTTGAGAAATGATTCCTTGAACATAAAAAAAAGACTATATATAAGTCAAAGTTAGAGAACCAAAATAACTTCCCCATGGTTTAGGCAAAACCAATGACTAAATGCAAATCTCAAAATTATGGTAGTATGTATCTCATCCTAATTTGATTTTTTCATGAAATTAATTATTTTAATTGGGTTTCACTTATAAAGAGTTACCAATCATTATTTTTAGGGAGATACTTTCAAATGTTTAAGAGAAAAAATGCACCCACTTTGATTCCCAAATAGAGTCACCAAAATGTGTTGGTAAATAGATTGGTAGCTTTGGCTAAATTCAGCATGACCTTCCCAATAGACAATGACAAACATTTACAATAGACAAATAAATTGCCATTAAATTAGTGATTTTCCTTTGTGTTTGAGAGCGGAAGATTCCTCATAAGGTGGGTTTTTTAGGTTTTTCTAACTTTTAACCCAAAAGTGTTAAAGGAATATAAATTTAGGAAACCCTAAATAGGCTTATATAAGACACTATGTAAGATTTCTTACACAAAATGTTGGAAAATGAAAAGGGAAATAACATGCTAGAATGTACTTAATAATTTCAAGAATAAATCATACACAACATATTAATAACATGCAAAAATCAAAGAACATAATGATATGCAGTCCAAAAATATTCTCTCAATTCCCATAATAACATAAGAACAAAGTGTTCATTTGATTTGATACATCCAAATGCATAGAAAGAAAAGTTAACATATAAAAAAATGCAAACAAAAGAGAACATGGATGAGACAACGTTCAAAAATATCTCCAAATTTCATTGTAATTTAGAACACAATTCTTTTACAAGTTTCTATCTTATTGTCATTCTACAAGGAGTCAATCTTCCCTACGAGAGGAACCTATTTAAATTGACTTCACCTTCTATATATATAACTTCTTTGCCTCCTTACTAACTTGTCACTACTAATTTATAACCTTTTCCTTAAGGATAGTAATAATATTTTATAATTTAACCTCACTTCTAAAATCATGAAAGTGACTTAGGTTACGATCTCAAACAAGTGCAACATACAGGTATAACATAAAAGGGGACTTTATATCACTTATAGAAAATTCATGTCTTTAAAAAAATTGGCTTTTGAGTGTTTCCACTAGACTTGAATCCCTCAAGGTCCAGGCCTTCATAATTCTCTTCATGTTAGCAATCCATCTAAATCCTCTTATAACTAGACAACATGATTAGAAACCACTATATTTTCACTTTCTCTTCCATTGATGTCCTTGACAACCTTGCATAGCCCTTTAAGCTTAACTTTTTAACTCTTCCTTCTTTCTTATCTCAAACTTCCTTCCGTATAGTCTTCTCAATCCATAAGAGAATTGGATGACTCATGAAATTTGTATGTTTCTTTCTTAGTTTCTTGAAAAACCTCTCTTCAAGATACTTTAACTGATCATCTTTAAGCTAAAGAGTAATCTTTGTTCTCTCACCAAGTGCTTCTCCACATATATCTTTTGTCACAATAAATAATTCAATGACGTGAGACTCCCTGATACACTATTCATCATCTTTATGTTTGGTAGTCACAACTTCCTCATGGAGAGTAAAATTTGACATCAAACTATTCAACCAAGCTAACATCAGCACTAGCAGCCAATACCCCTACCAATTATGGTCAATGAATTATTAGCTTCATCTAGGATAACGTGAAAGAACAACTCTAGATCTAGTAGTTGCTCCAATAGCCATCATCTAGGACTGTTGTTGAGCCAAAAGTGCTGCATTTTTTACCTTGATGTAGAACATACGGAGAAGACATGGTAGGCTTTCCAAATTGGTTCATTATATCATATTTCATGTATTTGTAATTTATGCTTTTCTACTACAAAATTGTCGGCGAATTTAGTTGCTATAAGTATGTAATGGATGGGATTTATCCTACTTGTAAAAAGAATCTTTAGCTTTCTAGAACACCATCTCACATGCTTCAATAATACATGTGTACCAAATGGCCACATCATGCATTTCAAACTAAAAGCTAGTGAGGTTAATAAGAATCAAAGGATATCATTATATCCTTCAAATTCCATGGTTAAAATTCTATTTTATTCTAGATCAAGATCTTTCAGAGGACAGATCTATTCCTCTCCCATTGAAGATCTTTCAGAGGTCACAAGAAGATCTTTCTGCTCTCCAACGCCATCTTTATCTAGGTAAGCAATTGATCATCATTGATGAACCTGGGATTATCGTTTTTGTCTCCATTATTAGTCAGCAAATTCACAAATCTATCCTTAGAAATATCAATAAGCTAATAATAAATGTGAATAACATGACCAGCATCACAGTTTGTGGTTTTGTTATCTGCAATCATCACATTTTATGGCATCTGGCGATCTGGTTTTCATCGAGAACTGACACAGTTCCTAGGAACGAACTTGGCGCTAGAGAGGAGGTTCCTAGGAACTAACAAGATGCCAAAACATTTACTTAAAGTTTCTAAAGCATTTTCAATGAAACCATTTGTATTGTTCGCCCTATTGCGATTCATTAGATCTTGGCAGGGTGCTGGGAATTGAGTTATCGACTAACAGAAAAGTGCCAGGAACAGTTTTGGTCCTCGAAAGGCTGTTAGGAAACACTTAAAATATCGATGTTCATGGTTTATTTTTTGCTTCCACTTTGTGTTAGAGATTCCCAAAAGTGTAAGGAATTGTTTACCAAAAAGTTTCTAAAGCATTTTCAACAAATTCGGTGGGAATTAGCAAGGTTTCAGGTAATAGCTCTAGTGTTTCAAAAGGTTCTTTACGAAGTTTTGAAAATCCAGCAAAATGTAAAATACAACTTAAAGTATTTTTAATAAATCGAGTTCATTTATTTGATATGATTGAAAAATCTACTTGTTGTCACATTGGCTTAATGGTCACAAATAGTTAAAAACATTTTATTAATGGGATCTCGTTTCATACAATATATGTAGATCATTCCAACAAATGATCATGCATTCACAAACAATTTAGTACCTATCTAACTAAACCCAAATAGAGATGTCACTTGATGTCACACTTGAGCTCTTTTAAAAGGCTATAAACTATATTCTCTTCATTATCTTTTTTCATTTTAATATATTTGTATTGGTCATAGTAATGTACATGATGCCTAAGATTATTGAGGAGCAAGCAATGGTATATCATTGCTCCATGTCACTCCTCTTTATTCTCATTTTTTTTGGTTTGATTGTCAAATATTGTAGGTTTGAAAGTTACCGATAAGTAGAGCTAATAGTATGAGGATCATAAGGGTTATTAATAAAATCACCTCTCTTATGAACTTTGTGGTCTACAAACCCTAGCAAAGCATGCTTAGGATTTGCATGCCCCACTTAAGCAATATAAATATTTCTTTGTAAACTTTCTTGACAATAATCCTCATGCACAAAGTAGGAGTATATATCCCAAATTCAAATGGTGCATTAACTTCACTAATAATAGGAAATTCAAAGGCAAATACTTGTTTGCTAATCTTAATCAAGAAATTGAAGCCAAATTTGACCTAATTTCCACAATACAAATATTCTATTTTACATATATTATCATGCCTACATGTTCTTAAACAACATATGTCTTCCAACTCCACTACAAGTAAATACTAGCAAGCTCTAAGGACCTTGTTATGATTTAATGCTTTATTACAACCATTATGGATACTAAACAATCTATCTTATCTTTCATGATTAGAAATCCTAGTGCCTTGCCAATTATTAATATTAATATTTGGTAGTAAAAGTTTCATCAAACCAAGAATTCACCCAAACATAACAAACCATTAAAATTATAATTTCTCAATTATCACCTATGGTTTGAAATTTTGGTGAATTTAAATAAAATTCCACTTGAAAACGGTGTTTCCAATAATGGGCTTATTTAAACATTTTGCATAGATTATGGAGTTTGCAAGGCTTTGTGACTTGAATTTCAATACTCAAGACTGTAAGAGCTAGTATAGAATGCTCTATACCGTGCAATATTTGACCATGGAAGTAGCCACCTAAGATCTAGGAGCTTCAATAAAAGCACAAGAGGGACCCAACATGCAATAATAATTCTATTCTATCAAAGGAAGAAAATACACAATATGTCTACATGAATTATATTGCTTGATAAAAATGAGAACTCCTTAGTTATGTAGGCCAAGGTGTGACATAGTAAAATACAAGATTATGGCATTCATTAATCTTATGACTTGAGACATACAATGATAATTCCCTAAGAATTCCCTAAGTAAACTTAAGTAAACCAATGTGAATAGGATTTAAGAGGTAAACTGGTTGGTAATATACCCCATTCACACCAACACCCCCTTATATGCAAATTAAGGAGCATGTGAAAAGATGCAAAGATACAATGATGCTAGGATGGGGCTAGTTATGAGGCCACATCAGGTAACCATGTACAAATTAATATCTTAAAAATGGAGAAAAGGAGAAAAAATTGGATGAAAAACCCTCTCCAAAAAAGATAAAACACAAGATGCTCTACAAAAATATGAAAAAAAATCCCATATGATTAAATAGTTCCCCTCATAAGAGATAAAAAGAGAGACCATGCAACACCACTCAAATTATAATCTCTTTCAACGATGGTAGATGTCCTAAAATGAATGGTAAAGATGATCCAAAACCATCAACCAACATTCCTCTCCTTAGGAAGAAACAAAAAAAAATGTGTGTAGGAAGTCTTCTAGTTCTTGAAAGGAATATGAGGGAAGAAACTAAAAAATCTGTGAGTTCTATAAAAAATTATCAAGTTCTTCCATGTTGATGTTGAAAGGTGACACAATAAAATTAGGAATTATAGGCCTCATTTGTGAAGGTGACAATCCAAAACATTGTGGAAATGGATGTAGAACACAATACAAAGACAAAGATCAATGCTCCAAATATTGCTCAAGGATCTCCAATTCAATGCAAAACTTTGGCAAATGATCATGTGGAGCCAAAAAAATAGGGTTTGAAGGTGCCCTCATGATATTCAAAGAATATGATGCGACTCCATACGAGAAAACATCAAAGAGGGGATGAATTCCTCAATAGTATCCTCCAATTCTATAAGATCAAATAAAAAAATAAACCTACGATTTCTATCAATTACTCATCCTAGGAAGTAGTTGTATCTAAAAGATGATAAATTTCTTACATCCTTGAATCATTAGAAGCCCCATTCAAAGTAGCACTAAACTCAAAAGAATCAACAAGATATATAAATGAGATCTCAATGCATGCCATTTGACTACACTACTCATGATTGAATGATATGTCTATGTAAGATTCTTGAGTGTGAACATTAGATAAATTTTTCAATACTAGAATATAAGAGTCCTCAACCTTAAGTTGTTGACTTAGATAAAAAAGATGAATTTGTTGTACTTTGATTAGGATTCATAGAAGTCAAATTATCAATACAAGTCTCTATAGGAGGAGAAGTAAATATGTCATCACAATATCATAACTTTCCCAATGATCAAGAACCATAGTTATTTTATGATCATATGGTGGATTTTCATAATCGTTTGCAAGAACAAGATAGTCCAAGGTAGGATCTTCTAAGAATGGAAGATCAACTTGACTTCCATACATCTCCCAATTTTTTATCCAAAGATCACAAGGGAAGTCAATGTTGAATGTGATTGAGGTTGTGTAGTAATCAACATTACATCCAATAAATCTAGGTACATGATCAATATTTTCTTACATACAAGTTACCAATAGAATGTACTTGATTTGGGGAAAATCCATCTAGAGATAGGGCAAGAGATTGACCTATCTAAAATAGTACAACCTCCATCTCATCAAGACCTTTAATTCCCTCTTTCCAATTCAATAATGAAATGATGAGTTGAAATTCAAATGAATATCAATGGTATTCTCAAATATTAGCCACAAAATAGAGCAATTAAGAGACATAATACAACAAAAGTACAATTTATTATCTCCCAAAATTCACAAAATCATTACACCCTGATAGTATATGATATTGACACTATAGTTAGTGTGATTACAAGTGTCACTTTCCAAATTAGTGAAGTGGTTTTGATCTTAGTACATCATAAATGCCAGATTTGGTCACAAACATAAAATTATGTTTTTAAATAGAATGATATCAATCTAATTACACCACTTTGAGGTATAAAATAATTATGCATTAAAAAAAGATTAACATGTGAGCCCAAAAATAGCCCTCAAGTTCCCAAAATGATGCCTACTTAATAAAACCTATTAGAATATGTAATTTTTAGAAAATTAAAAAAATTAAAAAATAATCTCCACCACTATGAAGCTCTCAAAATTATTCTCCAAATAAAAAATCTTTTTCGTTAAAAGGATCTCATATGACTGAGAATGAAGCTAGCAAAGATTAAGCTCCAAAATAAAAATACAAATGCAATGGTGGCAAGGTTAGCCATGCAAGGCTGATGATTTCATACTAATGTAAGCAAGTTCTATGATAGCATATTCTCCTATTTGAAAAAATATGCTTCCAAGTTCAAAACCCACCATTGATATGGTGAAAATATCATTAGAAATGTGAAAGGTCATTATTTTATGGAAAAAAAGCTTGTCAACAAGTAGAGGTGGTTTGGAGCTCTATTAGGTGGTGTTCTTGTTGTTGGGATCTAGTTTGATAGTTCATGCTAATCTCAACTATTGATGGTTTTGTAAACGATGAAAAAAATAACTTCTACAAAGGGAATCTCCCGTGAGAGTTAACCTCACACTTTACACTAAAGTTAACAAAACATAGTTTACTAAATCTAATACTCATATTTTACTAGTTAATTTTTTTAGATGTTTGACTATAAACATAATTAATATTGATGAATAATCAAACCAAAAATTTTATTTTATTTTTTTAGGAAAATTGCTATCAAAGAGGATAACACTATTTCTATTACTTTGAAATCAAAGTTAACATATTCTTCGATTACAATGCTTAATTTTTCATCCCAAAATTTGTTGATTTTAATTTCATTGAGTGTTTGACCCTTGAGGGAGGAGATTTTTTCCTTTTTACTTGTGTCCATTCTTGCTCCGACTTGTAGGAGATATCATGTTTAGTGCAATTCTCCTTCTTTGTTGCTAATTCTGATATTAAACTTGTTGATATCACCAAATACATAATCAAACTAAAATTATTAAAATAACACAACTCATTAAAATACCTAAAAAATAGAGAAAAATAAAATACTTAATAACTATAGAAATAGAGAGTAAAATCAATAAAGAACCTAGTAAAGGAATATGGAAATCTCTACCTTAGACATGAGCACGATGCAAGGATGTTCACATGACATATTTTCATCCATTTCATAAATGAAATTGAAAGTATGATTTGGTACATAAAATTTACTTGCACACATAGAATATAGAAAGAAAATTTTAAATAAAGAGAAATTATTAATATAAAATAACTTTGACAAAAATTCATTTAAAGTTGAAAAAAAAAAGATTGAAAATATAAAATGAAAAGATAGAAAAGAGATCACCAAAATGGAGTTGATTCTTCTCCGAAAAATTTACAAATAAAGAGAGAAAAGAAATGTTTTTGTGGCTATTTAAAGGCTTTCCTCTGTCAAATCCCCATTTTGGTATTTCTACCTTCACAAATAACTTCTTTTGATATATTTTCAAATAAAAGATGATGTAAAATTAAATTATTGAGCTAAAATGACAATACTAGAGTTGGAAATAATCCTAAATGCAAAATGCTAGCACTTAGGATTCATAAAATGTGATAGAAATACAAACAATAGCAAGAGAAAGGGAAAAATATTACAAGAACAAAATCAGTGAATCTTTTGAAAATCTCCAAAAAGATCATTGCTACTTTACTTGAACTGTTGTCACAATCTCACAAGCATTTTTGTTTAAAAATGGATTAGAAATCACATGCAAAGTGACTAGTAAAGTTATGGAGCTTGTTGATTTTATTTCACAAGTTAGAGCTTCAATAAAAAATTCCAATTATAAAATTAGTTGAAAATATCAAAATTGGAAACCAAAAGGAAAGGATAAGAGGTCAAACGATTGTGTCACCTTGCATGTGAAGCCATTACTTTCCCAAATTTTAGTGAAACCAAGGGAAACTAACACTCAAACAACCATTTATATTCATATGTTTCTATGAAATGCTAGTACATTGCATGAATGTATGTGTATCAATTGCACTCCATCCTAGGAAATTCAAATTTAGAAAGATTATATTTTGACAAAATCATGAGAAACACATAACAAAGTGCTAATACTTTAAATTTAAGATAATTCACATTAAGATGCTAAAGTGAGGACCAAATATAATGTGAAATTACAAGGATATGTAATTTTCAACATTACAAGTTTGTCTACCACTAGTTAAGGTGGTGAGGATCTGCACCACATGATATCTCCACAAGCCTCTATAGTCTACTATGTAGGTACCCTATGGACTACGCAAGGTATTCACTATGATTTTTTTTTCATTTTAAAATCTAAAAAATATAAATTAAAAAATATGTTTATTAAATCCCATACCAAGTGATGCCTACCTACTTAGTTAGGATAAGCTTGGAATGTTTTGATCACATAGATAATATTCTCTATTTTATAATTTGTATGGTTGAGAGGGGAAAACATTTATCTAATGAATTCAAGTAAATGTTTCTAAATTTGATGAAATGATAGTTGATCCTTACATTCCAGGTCTTCTATATGTGAGGGAAAGCTTATATTTGACCCAAAAGGCTCCAAAAATGTAACTACCTTTTAGGTTTTACAACCACCTCCCAACTTCAAACCCTTGTAGATCATGCCTCTAATGTCCAATTTGTACAAAATAAAAGAAAAATATAAGTTTTTTAGATACCCTTTACGCAATGGTGAGCTCATATTTACACCATCATACTAAAAATTAAAATTATAATACAAATCCACAAAGAAGGAACCCTCCCAAATCTAGTGTTTCTATCAATATTTTCTGATTCTTTAGGTCATCATATAATATAATAGAACAACATACTCAATTTTTCAAGATTAACCAATATTTGCAACCTAAAACTCTCAAAAAGAATAACAATAAGTAATCCCACAATCTTAAATAACATTGAATAATTGGTGTAGAATTCTCTATACCATGCAATATTAGGCTATTGAGGTAGCCACCAATAATCTAGGACCTTAAATGAAATAACAAGAGAGACCCAACTTTAGAGAATAATTATGTTCTATATATTAGGAGCTATTTTGAAAACTATACAAATCTATCTAATTATTTGTCTTTTCTTAATGTTTCCTTGTGATCCTCTTTTTCCCTCTCATGTGTCAGAATTTTATAGGGTCTCAAAAAATCAAAGTGTGAAAGTTTTGTTGATTCAAATTTCTAAGGATTGTGCTTATGCCAAGTTCAAATTTTTCCTTCCAAGTAAATATTTCCATCCAACTCTATCATTTCCTTTATTTATATTGAGATATCAAACTTTCTGACCTCAATATACCTTTCATCTATCCATTTCCTCTAACCCCCACTCTTTTCCCTCCTCTTTATTGCAGTTTTGGATTTTTCTTACTTGTATGATTTTCCTTGGAACCTTGAATCCCTAAACCTTTACATTAAATTTCCTTTTAGAGCTAGATTTTTGGTCATCCCTTTACTCAAGGATAAATAGCTTAGTACTTTTGATCCCTGACTCGACAATTTCCTTTACATAGATTTTTGGATTCAAAGATGTGAACATATCCTTACCTATTTACTTTAATCATGAAGCATGAATTGCTCTCAATCCTCGACTCTCTTTCAATGGTATGGGTCATGAGGTATCCTTGGCCCTTAATCCCTAAAACTCTTGTGTTTTATACATTACACTCCTACCTAACTCCCAACACAACTTGGGACACTATTGATAAGTTGATAAGACCTTAAAC
The DNA here is from genome assembly GCA_007258455.2 of Sequoia sempervirens. Classification (NCBI taxonomy): domain Eukaryota; kingdom Viridiplantae; phylum Streptophyta; class Pinopsida; order Cupressales; family Cupressaceae; genus Sequoia; species Sequoia sempervirens. The sequence continues at coordinate 374,795,058 of VDFB02105785.1, forward strand.
CACCCAATTACCCCATGAAATCCATCAATGTGGTGGTTGAATTTTTATCTCTTGATGGTTCTCATACCAACTCATGGACATCAATAACATAAATCACCATTAATATCATGGGAGGTTTTGAAACTCCATATCTCCTTTTGATTCATGTGTGTAGATGATACACAACTTCCATATACTATAAATACAATTTTTATCTTCACTAAATGAGTTTTTCATTATTGTCTCCAACTAAAATTTACAAGCGCTAAGTAGATTTTAGGATTTCAAAATTTGAACTTCCAATTGTCAAGAAGCTAGTGGGTATTTTGAAGCATATGGAAGTTACAATAATATAATGGGTGTCAAAAATTTAATGTCTCTAGGATTATTTATATATCTTCAAGGAAATGTGTAATCTCTTGTTTGGGTTTCCTCTTATAACACTTACTCATATAAATGTAATATAGATTTGATAAATGTACAATCATGTTTAAAACATTTCAAATATTGTAATGAGCGCTTTTTCTTTATATATGTATTTTTGTAGTATGATGTTTGATTATTAAGTGTGTTATGTGTTTGATACCTATTCTTTAATTCATTTCATTCTTAGATTAGTTCCTCTATTATTTATGTGTACATGATAACATGAACATGAAAGAACAACCTAAACTAGTTTAAACTACTCAATTCACTATCAATGCAACACTCAATTTAAGGAATAAGAATAAAAAACACAAAACAAAAGTATGAAATTATTTCTTAGCTATGTGTCCTTGTTGCACCAACATGAGATGGATGTGCTCAAAGAGTTTATTTGGAAATTTTTGTTTGATACGTTAAGTTCTCAAAATAACCATAGAACATTATATTTAAATAGTTGTTAAGTTCAAGAGATGGAGGGTGACAATTGAAGATATTCAAATATACATGGATTATATTGTATGAGATAATGTGGAGGATGGGGAGATGGGTTTTGGGAAAAGGTGAATGGTGAGGATCTTGAGGTACTTTGGGAGTACCTCCAAAAGTATACTTTTTGAGTCTTCATATACTTCAAGTACATGTGTTGAATTTATAATTGAGAAACTCTTGCCTCTCAAGTAGATGGGGGAATTAAAAATTGGGATTTTAGAAGAATATAAAATTTGGCCCATGTCCCAATTTATGACAAGATGTACACATTGGTTCAAGAGGATCCACATAGGGAGCTAACCAATAAGCCTTGACTAATCATTGATTAGTCATCTGCAAATAATTAGAACTAGGTTTATGTGATTGATTAGATGACTAATTAGAAGTGGAAAAAATGGTGAATTAAATAAATGTTGAGATTTATTTAATTTTTGGATGGGATATGAAACAATCTAGATAAATAATTATTAGGTATTCATTTACCTAAAGTTGGACCATAGAAGAAGGGGAAATCGATTGATTTTAAATGAAAAATAAAGTCAAAATAATAAGCTAATTATTAATTAAATAATTAAAATATTATTTAGTTAATAATATGGTGAAAATCAAATAATTGATCAAACGTAATTGATCAATTATAAAAGAAATAATTGGGGTGCATGATGAGAAAATTTTAGTTGTCTACATTTTTCCCCTCTTTGAAATGGTATTAAAATGATGTTATATCAAAGAAAAATAAAATATATCATGTTTGGATGAAGAAGGAGAGACTCAAATGCCCCAATGTAGAGGAGGAGATTTGACACCCTCAAGACGATGAGGTCTCAAGGGGAAAATGGTCCTCAACTACCTCATGGATCAAAGCTCAAGTGATAAGATAAAATGATAAAAGGTGATTATTTATACTTTATGCAAAATTAAAGGATGAGAGTTTCAAAAATAGAAAGATCAGGCCATAGAGGTCCTCTGGAAAAACCAACAAACTCTTACACAGACATCCCCACAGTGAATTGGTATCTCGTACAAATTGAAAACTAAGTTTATAATAGAAAACTATTAAGGGCCTACCAATGGTTCTATTTGCTAAAAAAATCTAAGAATGTGAAAGATAATAGAAAAATGACAGAGATAAATGTAAGCTAGATTAAAGAGAAAGGAAATGGAAAAAGTAAGAGGAAAGAGAAGAATACTCACAAGAGGTCCATGAATGAAGCCTCTAGCAATGATATACTTCCAATACCTACACACATAGAAATGAGAGAAAATGTTGGGGCTATTTAGGGGCTTGCCTCAGTCAAACCCTCGTTTCGATGTTTCCACCTCCAGAAATAACCAAATAGATAGATAGATAGATAAAATGATAAATAGATAAGACCACAAATTCATAGACAAGGGATGTGATAAATCCCAATATGCTCAAAGGCATAAGACAAGTAGATATTACCAACAAGGCTTGAGGAAGCCGAAGAGGAAGAGAGAAAGAGAGAGTTGTGAGAGATTGAGACTGTTGTAGAGAACTATTCAGAGTTGTGCAAGCTTGAGAGAAAGAGATTTCTTTCACACACAGAGACCAAGAGAGATTATATGAATTAAAAAGATAGATCTTAAAAGAGAGAAGAGGATGGAAAAGGAGGCTGTTGATCCGGTACAAGTCGTCCCAAGCTATTTTCATTAACCAAGGTAGATAACAAGTGGAAAAATGCTCAAAAAAAACCTTTGAACATTAAAATGTCATGGGATGTTAGCACAACGTGTGGATTTCCACGTGACGTACTAGTGTCTAGACAAGGCACGCTAATAAATGGTGGGAAACAAGGAAAACACATGGCTAACACAAAATTGGTGTGCAAAGGTAGCTGCAAAAAGGGGATCTTGAGCATCTTAAGGGGAAAAAGACCAATGAAAGGGCTAAGATGATCCTACAAATACTAAGGGGATGGATACAAAAGTGTAGGTGAAATTGCAAGGCTATGCAATTTTTGACACTACACCTAGTTAATTAGAAAATAAAATAAAATGGTAGTTGATGATGCCCCCTTGAGATTTCAAGCAAGAAAAAGGGAGAACAATTAAGCTCTTGAAATATTAAAAGGAAGTGAAAATTTAGGAGAGAGTGAAAAATAGTGATGAAGGAAATAAAAATAGAGCAAAAATGAAGAAATAGGAGTGAAATAAGAGAAGGGGAGGTGAATAAATATGGTTGGGGTGGGTAAAAACTATTCATTTTCACCCTAAAAAAAAGTAAATTTGAGAGAGGAGTAGTGAAGTAGTGGAGAAGAGATGGAGAACATACAAGCCAATGAGCATAGAGCAAAGCAATTGAGGTGCTATAGGAAACTAGTAGAGAGTAGGGAATTGGTAAGAATGAAAAAATTGGTCATTTAATATGATTAGGTGCCATTAATAGGGCTAGGAAGTGGGAAAAAAATACAACCACTGAATCATGAAAATGTGATTCAACATATGTGTTGGGTAGTGAGGCATATATGAAAAAATTCAAAGTGTATGCATAAAATTTTTGGTATATACATTGAAAGTTGAGGCACATGCACAAAATTGAAGTGTATGTGCCAAAATTGAAGCAACTATGTTAGGGTTCAAAGTATATGCTTAAAAGAGAATGTGCATTTGAAAAGTGATGTATGTATTATACAATGTAGTGCGAGTGAAAAATAACGGGTGTGTGGACAACATAATGTATGCGCCAAAACAGTTTGTGGATATAAATGAGGTGTAACAAGGGGTCATTATTAGATGGGTTTATGAGATGAGGATAGAAAGAACTAATGAATGGTTTGAAATAATGTGTAGTGAAGCCACTAGTGACATAAGAGAGGAGATTAGGTGTGTTGGCCTTGATGGAGAAACCCTATTAGTAACAAAGCTAGAGTAAATATTCAGGATGTTCACTACTTAAGCACACTAATCTATGTGAATGGTATTGGTGGAGAAATGGCGGTCAAAGACTATTAAATCTCATTATTCAAGAAGGGGGATTATGTTGAACACTCAAAATACTAAGAGGGGGTTTGAATTAGTATTCATGAAAATTCATTAACTTCATCAACTTAAATATCCATTTGATGCATCACATTAAACTTGCAGTAATAGAAAGGAAAATAGAAAGCATGATTTACATCAAAGAACATAAGAACACCAAATGTTACATGGAAAACCAAAAAAGGGAAAACCGTGGTGAGGATTAGCTCACAATATATTATAACTAGTTATAAGGTATTATAGAATGGCTCACTGACAGGTGGACTCACTATCCAGAGAATAGAAAAAATGGCTCACTACCATGATAGAAAAGAGGTTGGCTCATGACTAGAGGTTTGAACTAATACAATGTATCTACAATATGTTGAAGACAGATCTAATTAAGCCCTATAAATTGACTTACACACTTCATGCTTCACCTCTTATCAACCTCATTGCACAATGATCCATTTCAGATCTTGTACAATTAATTATTTTTCATCTCATACATTACACCACACATCTCATCCAACACTTCACACAAGGAATTAACCTTGTATATATATATATATATTGCTTCCAACACAAACATAAATTAGGTCGACCTAATTGATGTATCGTGTATCCTCATAACTTTTCATCTCAAAACACCAACACAACCCAAAACATATACATAATAAAAAAAGTTTGGAAAGGACCTATAATAATTCCCATAAGTTTGATCTATACAACCTTTAATTTTGCACGACCTCAAACCCTTTAGGTTGACACCATTGGTGGAGTAACAATGAAATGAACCAATTGTTCATCCATAACCTAACATGTGAACCTCCAAAATTCTTGCCACTTGGACCACTCATACTTTTGACACTTGTAAACACTCCCTCAAAATCGCATAACAAAATTTTCATCCACTAGGGAATCCAGAGCATTCCAATCATGTACTCTACCCTAGTAACTCTGTTATTGCTAATTTTGATACTATGCCAACTTTAACTTCGACTACATATGACATCAAGATATGAAACCTTGGATTTAAGTTCCTCCAACAAGCACCAAAATCACCTTAAAAACACAACCAAATTATTCATGGTGAAGAAATGTGGACCACAAGACAAATTCTTTGAACACTTAAAATTGCATTCTAGAATTAGGAAAATATCCAACACATTTGGTCTGCATTAGACCAACAGATCCGCATCTATATAATGGGTTGTCATCACTACCTTCAACAATGATCATTAGTCACCATCAATACATCAATGTTGATACTACAAAAATGTTGACATCAATGAAAACACCATAGTAGCATCACCTTCCATACATCAATCAATCTTCTCAATGACAACCTTATATTCATTGATGGAAAAATGCCCAAACTATTCTCCCCCTTTGACATCAAGGGCAAAGGGATCTCAATTTCAACCTTGGTAAACTACTTCAACTATTCTTCCCCTTTGTAGGCATATACATATATACATGAGAACAACTCCCCCTTACAAAGTTATCCATCATTTGAATGATAAAAAATGTATTGCAAAATTATCTACGACTTTCACATATGTACAGTGAAATCTGGAATTGCATAAATAAAACTGAAATGTACATAATCAATTGGAGGAGGGTAGAATACTCATGTAATACACCTTCAAATTTGCAAGGTGTGCCTCCCAATCCTTCTGGGAAAAGATAAGTGTTCTTCTTTGGCTCTCAAACTACATAAAGAGGTCTTCTCCTTCATCTAGTGAACTAGGTGCCAAGTTCTTTTGTGCTAACTTATTTTTATTTGCTACAACACTGGTTAAGGAGATAAGCCTTTCACTTACTAGATCCCTCAATTGACAATACTGTATGATTATCTTTTCTTTTTGTTCCTACAACTAGAAAAATTGTCCATGAAAATTTTCTATTGAAGACCTTGTAGAACCATCTGTGTCATCAATTAGATCATAGACTTTGAAGGCCTAAGCAATCTATGAATCAATTTATTCCATTTGATTATTGATACTCTTTGTTGAATTTTTCCATTTCAAGAAAATTTGAAACAAAAATTGTGCTTCATCCAAACACTTATGCATATGTCTCAAATTTTCTTGCAATTTCCCATGTGCAACACTGCACTTGTCTAATATCTCAATCAATCTTCTATCATTGACCTTCTTAGACATTTCCCTTTCCAATATTTCTTTAAAAATGGAGGAATGGTCTTTAAAGGAATCTAATAGTAGCTTCAGTTTTTCAACACTGGACAAAGACTCATCAATAGTAGCTTTGGGAATCCCTTCTTGCAACACTTTGACTACTTCTTCAATCAAATCTATGCTCTCCTGGTGAGTGGATAATATTTCCTTCCTTGTGGAAGCATGAAACACATCATCAATTTGAATCTTCTGCAAGGGAGAGATTTCTCCCATATCCACTTGACCCTACTGCATAGGAAGTTGTAGCAATTGTGCATAGACAACAAGTTCAAACTACAACTGCATGTCCAATAGACCCTTGAGTGAATCATCAGAGGATTCACCAATAACCTTTGTACTTTCCTCTTCTTTCTCCACACTCTTCTCCTTGTTTGTGTTGGAATATGAAGTCAATTTTATTGTTCGACATGGAGTTTGCATAAGTCGCACTTTCTATTTTTGGAAAGTTGTGTTCGGCAGAATCTGCAACTCAAATTTCTTATACTCTGTCGAAGTCACGTTTTCTGAAAAAAAAATTAGAAGATTGTTGTAATTGTGAATTTCTTGAGAAATAAAATATAAAAGATCTTTGTCCATGGTTTTTTCCTGGTATAATTTTATCAGGTTTTCCATGTAAATATTGTGTTAATATTATGCTTAGTATTTTTCTCTATTTTTTACACTATAAATTTTCTTTCAATCTACACTTTTGAACTCTTCCTCAGTCTTCTTTTCTTTAGTAGATTTTCATTATCTTCCAGAGGAGGCTGGTCTTCAGTGTTTTATGCCTCTAAATTCTCTAGGTTGTCTTGTGTAATATCTTCTTCTTGCTCTACATCTATCTCTATGTTTTGAGGAGGCAAATTTTGTTCAGTTTGTACTTCCTCCTTTTTCATTTCATCATCCTTTTCTTCTTCAACATTCTCCACTACCAGAGAAGCATTACCTGTAGCCACATTTTCATGCACCTTCTCTTCTTGCTACTCAATCTCCTTTTTTAGAGCATGCTCAACAGGTTCATTAACTTCCTAGACAAAAGTATCATATTGCATTTCACTTCCATTGTCCAGAGACAGACTTAGTTCTCTTTCAAGATCTTCTAAATTTTGTAGTGTCTCACTTTTCAACCTATCTATATCATCCTTTTCTTTGCTCATCAAGGTTTTGGCTCTTTGTTTTATTCTAAATTCTCTGTTATATAATTGTGTTAATATTGATCTATGTTCATCAAAAAGAAAAGAACCAATATTCTCTAAGGAATCTTCCCTTATTTTGGAATCCTTATCTATTACCTCTTACCTTCTCACACTCAAAACATTCTTCAAAACATCTGGTAACTGATCTTCTATTTGTTCCAAACTAGTACAAAAAGTTACCATATACTTCACAATTGCTTCCTCTATTGTAGCCTTGTCTACCTTATCTGAATCTGAATACATTTTGGCAATTTCTTCCAGCATTCTATGCTCAACAATGCCATTAAACAATGCATCCAGCCTTAGAGGGCTATGTTTTCTTTTCAGAGGAGAATTTTCCTTCTTCTTTCCCTTAGCTTTTGTTGTCTTTCTTTATTTTCCATAGGTCTCTCTCACATGGATTTTGAATGGCTTCTTATGCTTCTCTACTTCTTCATGTTGTCAATATCAACAATATCTACTTTTTATTTCTTTACACTTGTCTCTTGAGAGACATCATATTTTCTTTTTTGGACTAACTGAGGTACTTCTTCATCATCATATCCAACATACCTTTCTCTTGTAGCTTTTGTTTTTACTCTTTTTATATGTGGAGCACTTTGTTCTTTCATAGGGACACTGGTTTGACTCTTTCCTCTTAGCTCCAACAACATATTTAGTTCTAGAGGACTTAGGAGGAACCAAAGAGGGAGTAGAGGTCCTACCTAACCCTTTAATACTGGGAGAACCTTTGGAAGGATTGGATATGCCTTTGGATTTCTCCATAAGGCCTTTTAATAGTCCCATCATCTCCACTACCCTTCATCTTTTCCACATTCTTTGTGATTTCCTTTTTCTTTTGCTCCATATGTACTTCACTGGATTTTTCTTCATAAGTGTCATATCTTCCTTCTTTAGGGTCTCTAGGCATACTTAGCATATGATCTTTTAGACCAGTAATCACATTTTTAGTACATGTTTTCATAAGTTTGTAAATAGATTATCGAATGTCAGGTAGTTTGCACCAGGACTTGTGGTTGTGGGTTTCTAAGAGAAGTGATCAAAATGCCTCCACAAAGAAACTATGGTGGTGGAAGAAATATTGTCGTACCAAAAGAGGGTTTTAGAACCCTGCAGAGACAAGTTCAAGCACTACAAGAGGAGTTGTGTAGAGGGTTTGACCTAAGAAGACGAGATGAAAGTGAAGATGAAGCTGAAAATGAAAATGAAGAACAATTTGAGGAAGAATAGGATGCAATAGATCTTGAGAAAGTCGGATTATTTAAGGCCATCTCCAAGATTGGGAAAATTCCAAGGATTTATGTTTCTACATTTTCTGAAAATCTCAACCTAGAAGAGTTGATTGATTGGATCAATCATATGGAGTACTTTGAGTATGAGGAGGTGGAAATCTTGAGAGGGTTAAATTCGCAAATACCAAGTTAAAGGTCCATACAAATATTTGGTGGAAAGAGGTACAATTAGAAGTAAATCAAAGAGTAAAAGATAAAATAAGATGGGATTGGATGGGGGATAAATTAAAAATATAGTTCATTCTTGTGGACTATATGTTGGGTAAAAGCATAATAGTGTGTCACACTTTCGACCAAATAAATAGTTCCGAACGAACTATTTTCAGTCGGAAGATATTTGACCGAGTGGCTTTCGACCAAAACCACACAACACCAACATGGAAGGTACCTTTTCAACCAAAGAGGTTTTAGTTGAAAGCCACTTGATCGAATACGTCTGGCCAAAAACGTGAAAATAGTGAGTGTATTTGGTATTTATAGCTTGAAAATATCGATCAATTTTTGATCGAGTATGTTTCGGCCGAACCATGCTCGATCGAAACATACTCGGTTGAGCATGTATAGTTGGAATCCTACTTGGTAGCCAACTCACCCTTTTTCAGAATTTTCTGAAACATTCAACTTTGGCAGAGTATTTCTCCAATCAGAATGATTTTTTTGCAAAAAAGAAAAATACCTTTTTGTAGAGCTCGGAGTGGTGAATCTAAATATATAATTTTTTAAATATTTTGATTAGTTTTAATATTTTTTTTTTTTTAAATAATGCAAGTAGGTTGTTAAAATTAAAAAAGATTAGAAATTAAAAAAATAGTAAAACATATTTTTTTTAAAAAAAATTATATGGGGCACAAGAGGAGAGAGTCTTCTTCCAAAGGGTTTTTTTTTTTTTGAAAATGATTAAAAAAATTTGACAATAGTTGACATGCTGTAGAAACTGTCAAATTCTAACAAGTCTGACTTTAAAATGTTATTACTAGAAAAATATACATCAATTTTTTTTTCCATGCACAAGATATTGAAGTTACCTATTTGGAGAAAAAAATGAGGGAGATATGAAATTTTTTTCAATATGTTTCTTGACATCTCATGAAGTCACTCTTTTATGAAATTTTCAACATTCTAAAATCTGTCCTTAAATTGATAATAAAATAATGAAAACAATTGTTTTTAAAATTTAAAAAATTACAAGAATAAACTTCATCAAAAGTTCTACATTTCATTAGTTTACACCATTTTTAAATTCAAAACATAAAGACCACTTTTATGTGGTCAAAGTTCAGAAATTTTTTTTTATGTTGGCCAATTCCTTTATAAAGTGACACAAGTTTGTGCTTTTACCCTGCTAGATTTGTTGAAGAAGATGCAAGGGTTGAAACAAGCGAGAAAATATTTCAAGGAGTATACAAAAGAACTCTATCAAGTCCTGATTAGAACATGCTATTATGAGGCCAACAAGGAGAAATTTTATCATTACATAAATGGGTTGAAGCCTAGTATTCAAGAAGATTTGAGTCTAGTAAGAATGTATACCATTGAAGATGCATATTAGTTTTCTTTGAAAGTAGAAGAAAAGTGAACAAAAGGTTTGAAAGCAAGAAAAGGGGTGGAGGGTGTGGTGGAAAGACTAGTGAATGGTCATATGGAGGCCGAAGTGAAGACCAAAAGAAGGGTGGATAATCCAATAGCAGTTACAACCAGAAAGGAGAAAACACCTACCGTCCTTGTGATAAAAATAATGGAGACCAAAGAAGAAGAGGAAGATATGGATGAGGAACGAGAAGAGGAGGCTTCCATGGAACTTGTTTCCAATGTAGAGAAGAAGGTCATAGAGTATTTGAGTGTCCTCAACATCAAAGGAGTACAAATAGAAGACCTGAGGGTAATGCACAAGTTGCATGTATGTAGATGTAGATGTTGATTCTTCACATTTTAAAGATGTGGAAAGAGGAGAGGTTATTGTTACTAGAAGAGCCTTGTTGAATGAGGAGAAAGAGTTAGCTCAAAGGAAGAATTAGTTTAGCACAAGATGTAAGTGTTGAACACCCAGAATACAAAGAGGGGGGGTGAATTAGTATTCCATTAAATGATTTGATCATAATCCATCCAATTAACAAAACACATCTAATTGTAACAAGGAATGAAAGCATGAAACAATCACAAGATCACATGATGCTTGAACACCAATATTTTTCTGTGGAAAACCCAAAAATGAAAAAACCACGGTGAGGATTAGCTCACAATATATTGTAACTAGTTATAAGATATTATAAAAGCTCACTACCAAGACACACTGTCCAATAGGGCTCATAGCCACAAAAAGAAGAGTAGATAGAAGATAGAATGGTCACACAACCAAGATGTGAATTGATACAAAATGCACCTTCCTTGTGCTAAATTTAGTTCCTTTGAAGCTCAACATATTGTTTCTATGCACTTTATCATATACAAAATACAAAACACTGCTCTACTTTCACAGTCGCTCAACATTCACAATATATCTATTGTTGTTTGCATCATACACATATAAATTTGTATGCTCACATCTCATGTATCTTCTACAATCTCAAAACTATCTTACATATATACCCAATTCATCTGTATACATCAATTTGGTCGGCCTAATTAAATGTAGCCCTATATTAAATCAAAATTAAACCAAAATTGCCTTGTCGGCTCCACACTTGAATCAAAAACATCTTTGAGCTTAAACCAAACATGAAAAACTTGATTCAGGTTGGCATGGACCTAAAATAGATCTCACTAACATCCACATTACATATTTAATCATCGCAACACATGCCAAGCATTAGGTCGGATAGGAATTAGACCTAATCACAAAATATGCTAATATGATCAACACCAGTGATCAATCTGACCACATAATCATGTGCCATATGGAGTAAATAATGTATAAACACCTGTAATCAATCTCCCAAAATTGCAAATTCTGATTCCTATCATCAGAGGAAAGCAGATCAAATTACTCATACCCATTTACACTATATACATGGCCAAAACTGTATTCCAAACTACTATCACTTATATCTTTCAAACTATACATCTAAAACATCTAAAATCTTGAACATAGATGCACATAATGGTTAGGAACAACATATTATCACTGCATAAGTATATCTTATCATGTGAGAAAATGTGGACCAAACTACAGAATCAATTTATCTCCATTATGTTCACTGTATAAGTGTAGATATCAACAACCAATGTTAACATTAATAACAACACATTAAGGGGCTCATTCTTCATTCTTTCAACAATAAGTGTGAAGGTAAAGTTTGCAATGTGATTATTGATGGAGGTAGTATTAATAAACTTGTTTCAAAAGAGATGGTTAGTAGGTTACAGTTGGAGAGAAGAAGATATTTAAATCCATACCAGATTACTTGGTTCCAGAAGGACCATAAAGCTTTGGTCAATGAATAATGTTTGGTAAAGTTCAAGATTAGAAATTATCATGATGAGGTATTGAGTGACATTATGCCTACGGATGTTTGTCATATGTTGTTAGGGAGGTTGTAGATACCCTAAGTAGAAGGAAATTTTTTTAATAGAGATGAGAATAGAGGTTGTCCAGTTCAATGAGCTCAAGAGTTTGTATCCTGAAGATCCAGACTTTCCAAAAGCTTGGAAGGCTTGTTTGGAACTTGTTACTTTAGATAGGAAAAAATGGTTGGATTTCTTAATCCAAGATAGGATGTTGTTTAAAGGAAGCCAGATGTGCATTCCAAGGAGTTATATGGAGAGAACCTAATAAAGAAGAAGCATAGTGGAGGATTAGTTGGATAATAGCACAAATTTATAATTAAATTATTAGAATAATTATATTATAAGTTTGTGCTATTGTATTTTCATTTTCATCTTGAATTCTTTAGGTTGATGAGTTTTGTCATTCTTATTCTTATTTTTATAATATTGATTTTTATTTTTGATTTTCTAGTTTTTTGGTCTTTATTTCAATTGTTTTGAGTCTCTTAGTTTCTTTTCTTCTTTTAGTTTGTATTCTTTGGTCTTAATCATCCTAGTCCTCAAATTGCGGTCCTCCTTCCTATTTTCCCCCTCTCTCTTTTTAGCTCTTCTTGGTCTACAACTAATCATTTTTATCTTTAGCACTCTCTGATCCTGATGATGAATCACAGAGGGTGATTTGAGACGTTGATGAAAAACAAAAACACAATCAAATCCAGAAATTATTGAAAACAATAGAAGATGGATTGTGGAAACTTGATATCTTTAATTAATTTTTCTACTTTTAAAAAAGTAATGGATGTTGCTCTTAAGGAGATTATAAATGATTTTTTTTTAATATATATGAATAACCTCATTGTATTCTTCAATAAAAAGGAGGAACACTTCAAGCATTTGGATTAAAAATTTATAAGTTTTAAGAATTTTACATCTCACATAATCAAAATATATTTTTTATACCCCAAGTAAAGATACTTTGTCATGTGGAATCAAAATAAGAAATTACAATAGATCCTAATAGACTTCATGTTGTTCTAGAGTTCACTATGCTAGTAGACTAGAAAGATATGTTGACTTTTCTTAGTAAGATCAAATTTTATCAAGTAATTTATTTCAAACTTTATAAGATTGGTAAGGCCTATAATATTAATTCTCAAAAAGAGATACTTTAGGTAGATAATAGAAGGTAAATAAGTATTTGGATTAATTATACAAGCTATTGCAGCAACCCCTTTATTAAGGAACCTAGATTTATCTAAGGATTTTATCATGTATGACTATGGAGGTGACTATAATATAGTTACCCTCAATCAAAATTATGATAAAGATAAAAAAGAAAATCATACTATTTTCTTCTCCAACACATTGAAGGACTACAAGGTCAAGTATAATTTCATTGAGAAAAGTAGTTTTACTAGTCAAGGGACTCAAAAAAATTGGTACTTGGTTTCATATAAAAAAATAAAAACATATATAGTATATTCAAAAATCCAAAAATAAATCATGGGTGGTGACATTAGTGAGAAGAATATCAATTAAATAATTAGAATTATATAAAATTATATAGATTTAAACTAATGAATTTCATTAAAGATTAGTCATTATTTCAACATCTAGCAATGAATCTTAAAACTACAAATTATGAGAACCAACAGCCAAAAGTTGTCTTTCCAAATGAATAATTTGAACCTATATCATGGATCAATGAAATATTTTTCAAATCTAAATATCAAAGAATCTATCTCGTTAGAAGAGAAGGGCCTATCATCTATAGGGTGAGTGGGATCCTTTTTAAGAGGAAATTTAATATTATGTTTCTCAAGTGTGTCTCAAATGTTAAAGCACTATAGTGTTATTATAATAATTTCCCAAAGGGTTATAAAAAATGTAATTTTCTACCCAAACCATATCCATCAAGATTCTTATAGTACTCCATTATTATCCCACTATATTTTTCAATTGTCTCCAATAGGTTAGAAAAATTTGGTGCTACCCCTAAACTAAATTTTTATTTATCAACTATTTTTTCAATGGGTTCTTGACTTTGTTGGTATGATTAATTTAGACTTTAGTATAAGGGATAAATGTATCATCACTAATATAGATTATTTCACAATATGGATATAAGTTGTATCATTTAAGGGATCTAGTAAAGGAATCATTATTAATTTCCTAGAAAGTATTATCAAAATATTTAGAGTCCTAAAATTGATTATCTCTAAAAATTCTAGGGCTTTTGTAGGTTTAAAAGCATCAAAATTAACTCTAAATTATGTCATCTATTATAAAACATCATCAAATCAACAATCACAAGGTAACATGCTAGAAAAGTTTAACAATAATAAACTTATAAGAATCATCAAAAGGATTGGCTCTGACTATAAAAAAGAATGGAACTTGCATCTAAAAAATCATTATGGGAAGACATAATAACTTAAAATAAAGCCATTTATTTATCCCCTTATACCCTAGAATGTGCTAAAGAGGTATATCTTTCATCTCTTTATAATTCCCTACCTTATAGGTGATCAAGTAGTTAAAAATAGAAGAAAACAAAGTCATGGAGATCACATTGGTATAATTAGTAGAGCTAGAAGAAGAAAGAGAGTTTGATATAATTTGAATGCTATGGAGATCACATTTATAGAATTACTAGAACTAGAAGAAAAGAGAGAGTTTTCTAGAAATTGAATGCAGTCATTTATTATTTTATAAACAATGGTATGAGAAACATTTTATGAAATAAAACTATATATAGTGTAATGCCCTTAATTCCATTTATTTTGAACATTGAGATGGGTGTAAAAATATATAATGTCATTGGATGGATTACAACACATAAAAGGAAATATAGATCATTAAATATCAATATGGAATTTTTGGGGCTAGGGCCTATAGAAGACTATTAGTCTTACTACCAAGTAAGTGCAAAGGTAAAATGTATTAAAAGGCTCAAAACTAAGGAAAAATTAATCCATTAGAACTAGCTAGAGATAGAAAGGAAAACCCACCCTCCCAGTGATGATACTAGTATGTACATAAAATGTTTTAACTTCCTTTAAATCCTCTTCCACCTCAAGAGAGTTTTTATGTTAGGAAATGTGTCTATGAACTAAGTAAATTAGTTAGTATAAGGCTAAGGAAAGATATAAATGGAAAGGGTTGTACTAAAGATAAATTTAACATTTTCTAGAAGTACAAGTAAGACATCATGGAGCTAGAGCACTCTTTCATAGATATGTTCTTGGATAAAACATGGGAGAAGCTATAAGATGATGAGTATGACTCCCCAATTTTAGATTACAATATGAGAAACATCAAGCCCACAATTCCTTTAGGAGAACAAGTAGAAAAATAGTAAACTTTCAAGGAAGCATCTTGTTGTGGTTCAATTAAGGAGATTCCTCCATCTTAAGTCGAAACTCATAACTCCAAATCATCTAGAAACACTCTATATCCCCCTTCCATATACTATTTGTAAGATCAAGAGAAATATTATTAGGTTACACTCACATTGCTCACTAGCCTTGGAAATTTTTAAGCATGGCAATGAGTTATTTAAAATTCAACAAGTGGCCTAAAAAAAATTCAAAAAGAAATAAATATTTTTAAATCATACTAGTTCATTTTCACCCCCAATAGTGTAGTTGAAACAAGAAATTTCATTATCTTCAAAGGTGACAAGTAAATGAGAGGATAATGTTTCCACCTTCTCAACCTTAGAATCCTCAAGATAAACCCAAGTCTTGTGAGAATAAGAGGGTGAAGGTCAATCACTAGTATGGTTTTAAATACTTCAAACACTAAGATACCACTTTATATACATCAAGATATTGTAGAGTGTTATATTTTTATCATCCTTGGTAGATCAAGTAGGTACTTCTTCCCTCTTCTTCCTATACCTTTTATTTCATCACTCATGACATCTATTTTTCCTCTCTCTATTATTTTGCATACTCCTACTCCTTTAATGCTAACACCTAGTGTCCTTGGAATCAAATCTATTGATTATAGCACTTTGTTGCCTATATTCTCAACCCTAATTATATTATGGGATTAAGCTATTTGATTCCTATTATTTCTTTTAATTTTCTTATATTAGAAGTACCATTTCTTATATTTTACAGCCATCTCTAGCTTTATTTTCCCTTTAATCTACCACTATAGTAGAATCTCTCATTTCCTCTCCTTCATTCTTATCTTTAGACTTCTAAAGTTTCATGCCTCTCATATCATATTTAGATTAGTGTATTTTAGCTTCCCAATTACCTCATTGTTCATGCAGATGGCTCATCCCTAACAACCAATGATTATGGTTAATGTGAAATATTTTAATCATCTTTCCACTTCCTCCTTGTCCCAACTATTTAGCTTTCCTTCATCCACTCAATAGTCTATATTTGGATATATTGTAAATACATACTCTTATTCCCAATGTCCCTCCTTTCTCCCCTTCAAACATGATTATTTAATACCCTTTATCATTCAAATTAATTTTTTCTCCTTCCTAAAAATAGATTACATACCCCCTATATGGTCCTTTGAAACATTCATTTAGTTAGTGGTTTTATCAATTCTCCTACTCATATTGTAAGAGCTAAAGATTAGCTCTATACCCAAGACCACCTGCAAAAACAATGAAAACCTTCTACAAGAGGTTATGCAAGAATATGAGCTTGTTTGATATTAGTACCTATTAAAATGATGATGAGGTATGAAGTATGCTATATATGAGTACAATGACATTTCTTATATAGGCAAGGTGAGGAATAAGATTAAACATGATTGTGAAATGAGTCTTAATCCTATGACATGTGACAAATAACAACCTAACAACCTAGGAACCAAACATTAAAAGCTAGAAAGATAAGTTTTAGACATGCCAACTAAATCTTCTAGAAATTTTATATCCTAAGTAAACTTAAAATGTGAATAAGTCCCCTAAGTCCCTAGCAAGGTAAATTACTACATACAAGATATATATTCACACCAACACCCCTCCTTAAGTGCAACTTAGGGAGAATATTATTATGAAAATGATGTAAAAAAGATGCAAAGATGGGTCCCGACTACAAGGCCATTTTAGGTACCCATGTACAAATGCAAATGAAATTTCTCACAAACAAAGAAAAGGAGAAAATCCAGTGGGACAAAAATCCTCTCCAAAAGAGAGAAAAAAACCAATCAAGTGATGAATGATGGAGGATTCTACAATACCCCAAAGTACACCATTCATCACATATATACATTACAATCAATAGCCCCCCCCATAAGAGGGAAAGAGAGAGACTTTTTAGCCCCCCACAATGTATAATGACCTACAAAAATGGTAAGTGCCTAAAGATAAAACATGATCCAATGTCGACAAACAATTTGTCTCCCTTTCAAAAGAAACAAAACCAAGTACAAATGCAGGAATGCTTCCCATTCTAGATAGGAATTAAAATAAAGAAGCATAAATATGTATGATGATGTCTCTGAAATCTACTCATATTTATCCTTGTCCACTAAAGATGAAGATGCCACAATCAAATCAGGTGCATGCCCAATCAATGAAGAAGGTGACAAACTAAGACTATACAGAAATGAATGTTAAACAAGATCCAATTACAAAGATGGTTTGACAATAGCTGTGCAATGACTATCATCAAAGAGGAGAGATGACCCATCAAATGTGTCCTTCAAATCTAAAATGTGAGACTCCACAAAAAAGGATACAATGTTTGATAGATTGGAATCCCAATCAGGAAGACAATGAGATACTTGTTGCAATGAATCATTGGAAGTTATCAATGAATCACCAATAGAAGATGAATAGTCTTGTTGAAAAAGAATGATGGGAGCCTCAATCAATGACTCTACACAAGGAATCATTGAAGGTGAAGGTACAATAACTATCTTTGATGGAGAAGAAGCTTCTAAAGAAACATTGTCATCCTCATCTAAAGATTCAAAGTATTCCAAATCTTTAAACTCTTGCATAGTAGTATAGTCATAGTGTATCCTTTCTAAAAAATGAGGAGACACAGGATAATCTAAAATAGGATCATCTAGGAATGGCTAAGTATCAAGATCTCCATATATCTCCCAAATTTAAGTCCAAAGAGTATGAGGACACTCAAAATGATCAATAGCATTGAAAGTGTCATCATCAATATGCATTGCAATAACTCTTAAGACATGATCCCTTTTACAATTCCAAGAAAAAATTTTACTAGTTGTACCTGGAGAGGGAACAAGCTCATACAAATGTGGCAACAAATAAAGCCAATGGAGATGTTTTATGATGATATCTCTCAATTTTTTATAGTTTCCCCTTTTCAACATAAGCAAAGAAGGATGAAATAAAAACCCCATAATGAACTATGATAAATCTCCAAAATTATAAATACATTAACCCTCAACAACAATTAGAAACTCCCAAACATGATTTATACTACAAATGAAGCCTTCCCAAACTGATAGAACCTCTCCAAGAGTTAGGATGTCTAAGTAATTAGTCACAATGCCAAATGTGCAAAATACTGAATAAATAATACCTGGGGCTGAATATGGAAAAATTGCATGGAAACAATAATAGAGCAACTTAATACCTTTCTGATGCTGTAAAAATCATGAAAAATGGAGATCCAGGAAAAAATTTATGAGCTTGGAGGTCCAAATGGAAGATCTGACTTCAATTTCCAATAAATTATACCTGTAGAAAAATAAGGAAAAATGGCATGCACCACTGTGAAGTATGTGGAACCATCTTTTCATTGTTATATTGTTTATAAAATTTTGATATCCTGGTGAAAATTTATGCTCCAAAGGAAAAAAGGCCCAATTTGGGCACCTGGTATGCTAAACAAAAGCAAAATTCTAGCCCCTGGGGGTTGGCGGGTGGTCACCCATGTGACCTTGGATGTAGGATTTGCAAAATAAAAATGTCACTCGAAGGGCGAAGGTGGGGTGGAGGTCTCTAGTAGCACCACTAGTGGCGAGTGCTCATGCCACTAAACGATAGAGCGCCCAATGCTTACAATAAAACCTCCACTGAGAACCTAGAACTGGCGGGAAGTAGTCATTCGGTCAATGGATGCGGGGCGACAGGAAACTTAATGCCCCTGATGACCTATCAAAATTTGACAACCCAGACAAAGGTGGCATCTCAATAGATATGACCATGCTGTTAGAAATAAATGCTGCCAAAAACCCAAAAAAAGTTAACAAAATTTTTTTAGACCGCCATAAATAATATATCTACCAAAACAATACTAATCACCCAAAACTTTTAATAACTTGTAAAAATATAATATGCAATTCAATTATTTTTAAATGATTTTTTTCTACAAAATCACACCTTGTACTCGGGGGTGTCATATTACCTGCCTAAGTAAAAAAATTGCCTCAAAAACACCTAAGGCCAAATATGGGCATATTTTATATCAAAATTTGTCTCTCGGGCCTTTTTAAGACGATGGCGAGGTTGATTTGGGCTGAAAATGTTCTAAAAGCTCTACAACCTCCAAATCTTGAAATCTTCAAACCCTTGCAACTTTGGCAAAAAATTCAAATTTAGGTGAAACAAAAGTTAATCTTGATATTCTCAGCCACCCTGGACTCAAATCTAAGCTTATATTTCCTCCAACATGAGCCAAAAATGACCTGCAATGAAGACCCACATAGAGAAACCCTTAAATCTGGTGTTTTTCAAGGTTTTTTGATTCCTAGGTTCCCCATATGGTGCAAGGAAAGAGCATACTCAACCTTACTAAAAATAACCTAGATCTCTCACTAGCAATAGATCAACCCTTAGATTTGAGAAGGATTTTGAAAGGATTGGTTATGATACCATGTAATAGTTGAATATTATCTCTAAACCCAAGACCACCTACAAAAACAATTAAAACCTTCTACAAGAGGGTATACAAGAATATGAGCTTGCTTGATATTAAGACCTATCAAAATGATGATGAGGTATGAATTATGTTACATATGAGTACAACGACCTTTCTTATATAGGCAAGGTGAGGAATAGGATTAAACATGATTGTGACATGTGTCTTAATCCTATGACATTTGACAAGTAACAACCTAACAACTTAGGAATCGAGCATTAAAAGCTAGAAAGATAAGTTCTAGACATGTCATCTAAGACTTCTAGAAGAAATATTATATCCTAAGTAAACTTAACATGTGAATAATTCCCCTAAGTCCCTAGAAAGGTAAATTATTAGGTACAAGACATATATTCACACCAACACATAAATGTTAACAAATGTAAATTACCAAAGAGGATCATTATACCAACCTAAATGAATGATAGATAAAAGAAAAATTTGGATCCAACATAAAAGAGAATGAGGTCCTAGCATGATCCAACTTAGAAATGAATTTTGATTGCATATATTACCTTCATAATAAATGACATGGGATCAAATGGGGCCCAAAGATTACTAGATCCATGTAATTTTCATAAATTTGAAGGAGTCCTAAGTTAAATATCAAGTTGAACTCATGGAGTAGACACAAAATATAGTAACTAAAGTGTTCATCTAAGTTAGTAAGAGACTAGAAAAAGGGACATCTAAGTGCAAGAAGTTGGGTCCACAAAATGTTCAAAAAGTGGAAGTGTTTTTCCTAATTTTCAAAAAAAATCACAATTGGATTAAAAAATTTAAGCACTTACACATCAAATATTTAAAAATTCTAGTAATCTAAAATTTAGTATTTAGAGTCTAATTTTATAATATGTAATTTATTCTAATACTCAAATACAAAATAATTTTTAATAGGCATGTATACAAACCACGTGTTGTCACTAAAGTGTGTATCCTTGTTGAGATGGTGAAATCACTCAACCACCTCATGAAACATGGGATGATCTCCCTGAGTGTGGGCTTAAATGGTGGAGATCAACCTCCAGAGAGGGTTGGTTCCCTTGATACTTCACCTAATCTAACCTATGGTACTACTACTTATAGAGAAAAGAGAGAAGGAAAACATAGAATGAAACCTAAACTCTACTAAGGTGATGCACCAAATGAATTTTGACTTGCACTTGTTTAAAAGAACACAATATGACCAACAACTCAACTGCAACATACACAACCCAAAATTTCACATGTTTCTTACATAACTATTTCATGACTAGGTTTGATATCTAGGACAATATTTAGAAGGAGATGGAAATGTTCTCACAACTTAAACTTTACCCTTAGATGATTAAAAAAAAGTAATGACCTACAAAAGTACATACTTTTTGCATAAAAGGAAATGAAAAACAAGACAAAAATCAAGGGGAAAAGACCTTACCACAAGATTTCATCAATCATTTTGAAGCTTTCACAATGAAACAACTTTGAGAGGGTAAAAAAAATCTTGTCTTATTAATAAAAAATGCTTATAAACAACACACAATTCTGAAAATAGTTACAATGATTATTCTTTTGCTAGAAAGAACCTTCATAGGTTTTAATACATGGCTCCAAAAATGAGCAAGAAACTGATTTTTTGAGTTACAATGCTCTACTTTTTTGCTTATAGAGCTCAAAAACAAGAAAAAACTAACTAAAAATGAAAGCCTATGGGTCCTATATCTCATCCCAAGCATGGGAGATCATATAGGGACTAAATTTGACTAAGTTGTAAGGCTAAAAAGTAGGGTAACCTACTTTGCACACCCAAGAGGTTTCCTTCAATGACTTGGTCTCTTTAGGCTCCTCAAAACGTGCTCCAACTAGATATGAGGCTTCTAGATTTTGGGAAGAAGTTGAACTACCTATAGATGCTCTCAAACTACCACCAAACTACCTTGACTACTTTCATGAATGCCTAAACTACCCCTTGAAAATATTAACTTTCTATCCTTGTCATCCTTTCATGAAGTTCTAGAAGTTTTGGTCGTGCAAGGAAAAAAGGCCTTAATTTTTGGGTTCAAAACTATCCATAACTGCAATCTTATGGGTTAAAAACTTCCCTTGAATCAATCTATAACCATATGGACTCTTTATTAGCTCTCAAACCAATGATAAGTGTCATCAAATTGACTGTTTTGTGTATTTTTCTTTCATGATTGTCATAATAACCACTATCCTTAGGTCACTTAAAGTATTTATACTACCACCAAGACTATGAATGACTGTCCTTTCATATTAGGAACTTGCTCCTAGATGTGTTGTCATGCCTTCATAGTGATTCGATGTTGTCATCTTGAAGAAAGTGTTGGAAATTGGAGGGTTTTCATTGATGTCAACAATAGAATTTAGAGAGGTTTTATGAATTTTTTTCCCGCTCTCCCCTGGTTTGAATTGTCTACGCACTTGGTTGAGTCCAGATTGGGGGTACCCCATGGTCCCACCATGTCCCCTTTTGACCAGATTCTCGCTACAACACATGTGGTGCTATCCTTGGAGGTTTCCAATGCATTTTCCACTGTTGGGGATCTCATGATTCCTGGAAGGCCTGTAGATGAAGTGCATGTGATTCCTTTAACCCTAGTGTCTAAAGGATGGAAAGGCGTTTTGACCAACACGAGCCCGACTACAAAATGTCTCGTTCCCAGTCCTGAAGAGGTTATCTTGGTCTCGAGCACCAATTTTTCTATCCCTGAAGCTATTAGCAATAGGATTGTTTCCTTCATGGATCATGTTGTGGTTGGAAAGTTCTTGTCCTTTTCACCCTCTATTGATATGGTTCGTAGATGGGTTTCTACAAAATGGTGTTTGAAGGGCGGCATGAGTGTATGTGCAATCGCCAATGGACTTTTCCTCTTTAAGTTCGCGAGGGAGGAGGATGTGGTTTGGGTGCTTTCTTCGGGCCCCTGGGTCTATGGGAAGCATGTGTTGTCATTATGCCTCTAGAAGTCGAGGTTTGACCTTGCTATTGATCTCAATAGGTTGGCCCTTGTTTGGGTGCATCTCCTTGGTCTTCCCCTAGAATATTGGGACAAATTGGTTTTTAGGAGCATTGGCGATAGTTTGGTCCAATTCATCACCTCAAAATCTATCACCAAATCCATGTCCAGGTTAGTTTTTGCTCGCTTCTATGTTAGCATTGATATAAACAAGACTTTTTGAAACTTTGTGAAGCTTTGTTCAGTCTTTGGATCTTGGACTCAACAAGTCTGCTATGAGAATGTTGTGATTTACTACCAGAAATGTACTAAGTCAGGCCACCTTATTTCGGACTACAAGTCCACAATTAGGCCTATCCCCATTCTTAGTGCTCCTAGTGAATAGTTCCCTACTAATGACTTCCCTTTTGAAGCTGAAATTCTTAAGATCATTGAGTCCCCAACCAATATTAGGCATGCTAACCTTGTGATTCTGACGGATCCGGTTGAGTCCCTGGCTAACTCCATTGTTGTTCCTAGTGGTCATTCCCCCACAAGTGCCCTAGTGGGTAAACCCCTAATTCCAAACTCTAGTGTGACTTGGGATTTAGAGGTACCTTTGGAAAATCCTCCCTCACCCACTATGGGTGTGGAGGAAGGTGAGATCCAGGAGGATGGAGTATCATTGGATAAGCCTAGTATTGGACTAAATGAGACTATTGAGGTGACTCACTCTCAACCTATGGAAGATGAGTTTTGGTCAACCCCTAAGAGGAAGGGTAAACAAAATAAAGTAGATGTGGGTGGTGATTCTAAGCCTAGATGACCCAACTAGCGGCTGAGCAAGTATAGAGAAACAACAAAGGAAATTGTGATAGGCAAGTAGAGGACATTGCAAGTGTCCTCAAAGAAAGTTTCAAAATGAAAGTTCTTTCATGGAATTTGAGAGGGCCAAATAGCCCCCACAAACAGTTGGCCCTGAAGAACTATGTGTTGGAACACAAAATTGATGTTTTACTTCTACAAGAAACCAAGATGAAGGAAACCATTTTTGAACCTATAGCAAATTATATTTGGTTGAATTCCCTCTATGTATATAGTGATGTGGATGGGGCTTTGGGAGGTCTTTCTATGATGTGGAGTCCCATGAGGATCTCTAGATCTAAACTATTATATTGTAAGAATAGTGTGGGGGTCAGGTTTTCCAATGTTGGAGGCTCCTGGTCTTTGATGAACATTTATGCTCCCAATATTAGGAATATGATGAAAACCCTCTGGAAAGAAATATCTAACTGGATTTTGACTAATAAGGGTGACAGATGGATGGTGGTTGTCGATTTCAACTCCCCCCTTTACCCCTCAGAGAAGAATGGTGGGCTTAAGGATTACTCTGATAGCATGTTTGACCTGGTTGATTTCCTAAATAGTATTGGACTGGTGGATGTTGATTTGCAGGGCCAATCTTATACTTGGTCTAATAGATGCCTTGGGGCTGGCCTGATCTAGGTCCATCTGGATAGATTCCTTTTTTCTCCTAATTGGATTGCATTGCTTCATGCTAATCTGTTGGCTATACCCTAAACTGTTTATGACCACAAACCCCTATTGTTGACCTTAAATGACCACTTTGTTGTTGGTATGTTTCCCTTTTAGTTCAAGATCATGTGGAACTCATATCCTGACTTCAGGAATAAGATTGCTACTTGGTGGAATATCCAGGTGCATGGTTGCCCTATGTTCTAGATCTTTCATAGGCTCGAACACATCAAAAATATGGTTAAAGGATGGAACAAGATGGTTTTTGGGGATGTGTTCCATCAAAAAAAATTATATCTAACAAGCTCAACAAGTTACAAAAAAGGATGGAGGAAGTTGATACTTGTATTCTGACTTATCAACAGGAAAGGGTTGAAAGTCTAGAATGGGAAAAAATACTGAAGAAAGAAGAAATGTATTGGAAGCAAAAATCAAGAATACAATGGCTGACTGAGGGAGACCGAAATGCTTCTTTATTTCATGTTTCAGCCCTCAAACATAGGAAAATAAATCAAATAAAAAAGGCCAAAAAATGAGGCAGGGGATGAGGTGTCCCATTCCTTGTAGATTGGGCTATTGGTTGTTGGCCACTTCAATAGGACCTTCTCTGCTCCTTATGAAGCTCCCACCCCAACATTGGATGATCTGTTGTTGGAACCAACTCCTAACTCCATATCCATTAAGGAAAATGATTATATTATGAGGGTTGTTACTCTGGATGAGGTCAATTATATTGTGTATAGTATGGGAGCTTTTAAAACCCCTAGAATTGATGGTTACCCCCCAACATTCTTTCAAATCTTTTGGGACATCATGGGTGAGGATTTGACTCTGGTGGCTCGGGATTTTTTCAATTTTGGAAAATTTCTCAAACAACTAAACCATACCTTCATTTCCCTTGTGCCTAAAATTGAAGAACCTAAGACCATGGTGGATTTCCATCCCATTAGCCTTTGTAACACTATTTATAAGATTTTTTCCAAAATTCTAGTGAACTGCTTGAAACCCCTCCTAGATAAAATGATAATCCCAAGTCAAAAAGGCTTCATCCCTGGTCACCATATCTTGGATGTGGCTATATCCACTCATGAAATCTTACATTCTATGGATAGGTGTAATAATTCTAGTATGGCTCTGAAGCTTGACATTTCTAAAGCTTATGATAAAGTGTTATAGGACTTTCTTCCTAAAGTTCTTGATAGATTTGGTTTTAATAAAAAAAGTGATCAACATCATCTTGGAATGTGTTACCACAGTTTGGTACTCTGTTCTGGTCAATGGAGTGCCTCATGGGTTCTTTGTATTGGGAGAAGCATTCATCAGGGGGATCCCCTCTCCCCGTATCTTTTTATAATGGTGGTTGATGTTTTGAGTAGGAATTTTACTCATATGTTGTTGGAGGGCTCCATCAAAGGTTTCAAACCAACCTCCACCCTTGAATCTGCTTCCATTCAATAATTCGTTGATGACACTATGTTATTTGGGAAGGCCTCGGTGGTGGAAGCTAGGAAATGGAAAAGTTGCCTCAATCTCTATGTAGCTTGTCCAAGTCAGTGTATCAATTATAATAAAAGTATGATCTATTTTTTTAACTACACTCCTAGTCTATAGGACCGTGTGACTGTTGTTTTAGGTTGTTTGAGTGCCTCTCTTCCTTCAGTGTACCTAGGCCTCCCTCTCACTGTCAAGGAAGTTACTCCCACTTTCTGGAATACTATTCTTGAAAATATACAAAGGAAACTCGTTGGATGGAAAGGCTCCCTCTTGAGTCATGTTGGTAAATTGCAGCTCCTCACTACTGCCCTTCAGGGGATCCCAATCTATTTTCTATCCATGTTCAAAATTCCTAATTACATTTCTAAGAAGTTTGAAAATATTCAGAGATATTTCCTTTGGTCTAGCACTGAGGATAAGAAGAAAATGGCTCTTTTCAGTTGGGAGAAATTTTACCTCCCCAAAGCTAGAGGAGGGTTGGGCATTAGAAGGGTCCAATCTATAAATAAATCTTTGTTAGCCAAGGTTGGTTGAGACCAATTAAAAAACAAAAAGGATTGCTACAGGATAATGAGTGCCAAATATCTTGAAAATAACTCTCTCATCAAGTGTATTAAGAATGATCACCCTCGCGGGTCCCTAGCCTAGAATAATATTTGTAAAATGAGGAAGCTACTTTAAACTAGTCTCTGTTGGAAGCTTGGTAGAGGAAATTGTATCCATTTCTGGGAATATCCTTGACTACTTGAAACCCCCTTGGCCAATTTTGAGTTTAAAAACCTCATGGCTCCTACAACCTATTTTTTTGCTTGAGGGTCTGCGACTACCTTATTGGTCCCCCTGGTGCCAAGAGCTGGAAAGACCTGGGCTTATGTTGCCCTCTCTCCCCTAACTTGAAAATCCTAGCTAATTCCCTAAATGTGAATATCTCCTCCAGAATCCCCTTATTTGATCTTGAAGATAATTTATTTTGGTCACCGGAAAGCAAGGGCAACCTATCTGTTAGGACGGCTTAGGTCTTTTGTCGAACAAGGGCACTCAAAGCAGGATTTGGAAACGGGTTTGAAACCGACACTTGAATCCAAAAATAATTTTTTTCTAGTGGATGACTTGTCATAATAGGATTCTAACCCAAGATAACCTAAAAAAAAGGGGATTTATGATCAGGAACAGGTGCATATTATGCAAATGCAATGAAGAATCTATTGATCGCCTATTATTGCATTGTCTGTTTGCTATTGAGGTTTGGGACCTGGCTTTTCAAAAGTTGGCCACTCACTGGACCCCAAATAAGGATTTAAATTCCTTTATTGTTGGTTGGACTAGTCCTTTCCAGCATCCCCTTCCCATGGAAATATGGAGACAAACACACCCCATCATCTACTAGTGCCTCTGGAAGGAAAGGAACAATCGAATCTTCAGATACATTGAAAGGAGTCCCAAGGAATTCTTTGGCACTGGGTCTAGACTTATCTCTGAAAGTATCTCCCTGTACAACTAGAAACCTCTAGAAAAAGACCCAATAAAGTGGGAGATTAAAATGGAAAATTATTGGAATCTCAATCTTGGGACCAACTCCTTTGACACTTCCAATTCCATGGCTAGATTGAACACTATTTGGAAACCCTCGAATGTGAATTGGTTTAAACTAAATTTTGATGGCGCGGCTAAGGGGAATCCTAGTTTGGATAGCATTGGGGGTATCATTAGGGATTGCAAGGGAAACTTGGTTGTTGGGTATGCTGGAGGAATTGGTATTCACCCTTCTATGATGGCTGAGTCTCAGGCGCTTCTCAAGGGCATCAAGATTGTTGTCACTCTAGGCATAAAAACCTGCACATTGAAGGAGACTCTTTGTCTGTGATTGACTCTCTTAATCATGGTTGATTGCTTAGCTAGAATATTAGGGACATTCTACTTGACATAAACCTTTTGATCTCAAAATTGGATAGAAAATGTTTGACTCACATATACAGCGAAGGTAATTGAGTTGTCGATAGCCTGGATAACTTGGGGTCCAATTGTAATTTATGCAAGTGTTGGAAGAGGCTTGAGGTGTTACCTGCTACTGTACAAGGATTAATCCTTGCGGAATAAAGGAAAATAACAGCCAATGATGGTTAACAATTTTTGTATTAATGGGTACAAGTGGCTCCACTCGACAGGTCTTTTGGTGATGTGGATCTAGTTGAGTAAGGTAGCAAAGCTAAAGAGGGATGTCGCGTGGCTTTTTTACTTCCTTACTACATATGGTGGGGCCTTTGGATTTTATAGGTTATCTTCTCAATTGTACTACACATCCCATCATATCTCATGGGATGCATGTAATAAGTTATTAATCGCCAGTCTTTTTAATAATTCTAATTTAGGCTATCTTATTATTTGCATAAGATCTTTTGAGTTGTACTTAAAAATTTCAAATCTCACCCCCCCACAGCTAGTTGGCATGGGAAAATGTGTAACTTTAAAATGAACCTTGATATAACATATACTAACTATTTGGATTTGATTAACAATTGGCTTATCCTATGGCTCTTTTGTGATAATCATAGCCCTGTGGAGCTAGCGTCATTGAAAATGACCACTAAAGCGTGTAAAAGTCAAGTTTCTTGCATTACTCCTTGTTATCCCAGACAACAAAGGAATGATAGTCTTAAAAAGGCTAAATTCACTAGTGGGAAATCGCTTTTATGGCTAACTTTGTTTCTCTGGGTTTGCTATTGTGTGTCGTAGGTCATGATGGGTGGAGATAGAGTAAGAACCGAGCCTAATAATTGCAAGGAGTTTTGTAGGGACCCCATTACTTGGCACATTTGTAATGAGGGTGGTCTAGTGCCGCTTTTAGAGAATCTTGTTGTCCATGATGAGTGTTTGTCAGCCTAGTTTGTTGGTTCATGGAAGGATAGGAGGGTCACCATGGGTGGCATCTTGATTGAGGTGAATGAAGAGGTTATTGGAAAGGTGATGGGCCTTTCTTGTGATGGAAATAAATACAAAAAACACACCAAAATGCAAGACTTGAAGAGCCTCAATTCCTTCTTACAAGGTGATGAGAAGCCAGTCTAGAAGCAATCTGGTTTCGACTGTGAGGTGCTGCCAAAACCATGGGACAAGGTGTGTCTTGCTTTAATGAAATATGTTACTTTAGAAGGTTAGTTCAAGGTGTTCTATTTTTACCATTTTTCATTGTTAAACAACTGTAGGCACAAGATGAACCTCATGTCTCTATTTTTTTTTCTCACCTCTCTAGAAAATTTGGTTATAGAAACCCTCAAGGTTGTCACTCTCAACCTGGATGATTCACCCCCCTTACCTCTACATCAAGGCCTAATCCTTAGGCTCTACCAATTTCATCTTTCCTTGTGCCCGCCCAAAGCCATCTCTTTTGTGTGTGTTGAAGAACTGGAACCCCCTAATGTGGCCCATGTTAATCTTTCCCCTGCTTCCTCTAAGGGTTTTAAGAGGAAAACCCCCACTCCTGAAATTGAGCCTATTTTTGAACCTAAGCCCAAACCCCGTTCTAAAAACAAGAAAACCACAGCCAGTATGGCCCAATCTAATGTGGTGGTTGGGTTATGTGAGCTAAAAAACAAACCCATCAAGAAGGACAACAGACCCACTACCAAGAAGAAGAGGAAAACATTTTCTAGGAGCCAGGTGGAATTTTCGGCCTCTGACAATGAAGGTAGGAGCGCTGAGCAAAAAGACTCCAAGGTCGATATCATGGTGGCTATGAGTTTTGATGTGGGGTTGGAACATACTAGTGTGAGGAGGTCACATAGGATTGTGAAGAACAAAAAAGTTACCCTGGTAAATGAGATTTCCAATGACTCATAGTAGATTGGTGGCAGGACTGATGGCAACAAAGACACTATTGAAGAAATAGATGAAGGGTTTGTGGAAGGCACTAGTAATTTTTCAGACAAGAATAAGAGGCTTAAGGATGACTCCACTCACTCCTCTGACTCTAGAGCTTGTGGGGAAGAGGAGATCCTGAGTATGAAGGGAAAGAATGAGGACCTTGGTGTGTTGTAGGACCAGGTTGCTAAGCTAGAGTGAAAATTCATTTGTCTGGTCTAGTTCACGATTAAGATGATCCATGGATCTACTGTTACTCTGTTTGATGTCATCAAGGAGGAAGTGGACAAAAATGTTGAGGGAGAAGGACCCAATTGGATTGGGGATGATGTGTTGAATCTCATGGTCCAAAAATGGGAAAATGTATAACATTAGTGTTAGGGTCTGGTTGGTACTGGTTTTCTACTGTTAATATGTTGTGTATGTGTCCTATTTCCGTTGTTTTTGGTTATAGAATTTTTTATAATTTTTTGAACTAAGCTCCTTTTTGGCCCTTTCGGCTCTCCGTGTAAAGGGTACAACACCCTATAAATGTTGCTTATATAATAAAAAACAATGGAATTTGGATGATTGTCAGTGTTATACATTACTTGTATAGTTCATTACTTGCTCTGGTAATGGAAGTTTGTTGATCCAATATTTTGTTTTGGATTATCTTATTGTGTAAGACTCTTTCAAAAGCTAATATTATGATCTATCTCGACATCTTTTATATTTACTGACAATATTTTAGCTGACTAGGCTTTACGGTTGGAAAGATACTATTACCAGTAGTCTAGAAAATAATCTTCTGCTTATATACTAGTGCAGTATGTCGATTTGTTGGTTCGTATTTCACCTCAAAGAAAGATATCTCCACGGGACTTTGTACATAGTTTTGTGACTACAAGATATATCTTACACTGAAGTTTTTTGATGATGTGTGAAGAAATATAGAAGATATGAATGACATTGTTCTGCTCTAAAGTCTACAGTGAGTTTCTATACAGTGCATTGATGAGGGAGATTCCAAATTTTCTTAGGATTAATTATTTTTTTATTGTGTTGAATATAAGTTTCCCAATGTCATATAAAGAAGAATTCGATGTGTTAACAAGTTTTTTGTGTTACACATTTGATGAATTGCATATGTGTTTGGTGGTTTGATATTTTAGGTCTAACTATTGCCGACCTAATTATGAATTGGTGTTAAGAAGACTAAATATGTTTTGTGAATACTATATGGATCTATCATAGGTCCATGCTAACTAATATCATATATTACATGTGAAGATGAATGTGTGTTTGAGATTTATGCCAAAATACTTGGTTTTTATTTGAAATGGGGTTACTCCAATTAGGTCGACCTAATTGATGTACTTGATTATATACAGTATATATATGTGAACTCTTTTGAGATGGATGGTGAGGAAAAAGAGAGGAAGGAGAGAAGATAGTGTGTCAGCAAATAAAATGAAAAATACCAGAGTGATCGAGAATTGCTAATGTTGCAAATGTGTGAAGTTGTATAAATAAGCAGACAAATGTGTTGTATACACTTGCTGAGAAGTGTTTCTTATACTATGCTTCACCAGAACTGAACTCCAACACAAGGAAGGTGCATTCTATCTTAGTTCATCCCTTGGCAGTGAGCCATACTCTATTTTGTAAACTATTTCAGGTTGTGAGCCCTTGTAATATTCTATATCTAGATATATTATATTGTGAGCTAATCCTCATTGTGGTTTTTTCCACTTTGAGTTTTCCACGTAAAAATTTGGTGTTGATGCGTCTTACGGTGTCATGCTCTTTTTAATGTCTTCATTCTTGTTTGTAGTTAAATATTCTTTAATAATTGGATGGTTCATAGTTGAATGATTTAATGGAATACTGATTCACTCACCCCCCGCCTCTCAATATTTTGGGTGTTCAACAATTGGTATTAGATCTTGGTTCCTCTAAAAAAGTCTAACAGTTTGGGGAAGGTCTTGAAATTAGAATTCATGGAAGATAAAAAAATTGGTATTCCTTCTGAAGAGATCCCTGTTGAACATATAGAAGAAAATGAAGATTTGAAGGATAGCCTAAAGGAAGCAAATGAGTGCATTAAGAAGCTAAAGGAAAGATATCAAGAAGTCAGTGATCAATTAAAGAAAGCATATGAGGACATCACGAGACTAAAAGAACGACTAGAAGAAAAGAGAAAAATTGAATACTGTCAAAAAGCTTAAATACAAAGGAAGACAGATGAATGTGCAAAGCTTGAACAAGAAGTAGTAATTTTGAAATCAAATCTAGAAAAGGAAAGAAGACATGAGAATAAATTTGTGACAAGCTCTACAATGTTGAATGAACTGATTGCGGGATAGAAACCCTCTAAGGAAAAAAGTGGTTTGGGATTTGAAGAAGGAAAAAGTTCAAAAGCAAATCAATTTTTTGACATGAAGACTCAAAGAAATGGTAGAAAATTCAAGAATATAAGAAGAAATACTAGAAGGATTTCTATCAGACAACCTAATGCTCAAAGGTACTTATCTTTTAACGGTGTATGTTATTCTTGCAATAGGTTTGGACATAGGGAAAAATATTGTGAAAATAAAATGATACAGAATGATGGAATGAATGAAAATACTTCATCATTCTCTTGTCAATGTTTTTGTAAGAGGATTGGACATAAAACTATGGAATGCAAAAGTCAGAAGTTAAACAAGATGATTTATCTATTCAATGGCTATTGTTATCACTACAATTTATTTGGACATAAGGCTAACCAGTGAAAATATAGATTGGATAAAGGACAATTTGGATGGAAGAATGTTGTTTGTTATAATTGTAGCAAATCGGGACACTTTACCAGAGACTGCAGAAGAAAAAATATGAAAAGTGACTATTCGATAAAGAAATATGAACCAATCACTAATATTGATCCAACAGAGGTTAAGAAAGAAATGGAAAGGATTTGGAGAAAGGAGGAGAATCTGAAAAGCAAGGAGAATCAAAACTGTTAATTTCATCTATGGCATCCCCCAATGCAAACAATCCTGGCAGAAATTAAATCTAGGCAGTAGCTAAGGGGGAGCAATAATCAAAAAAATTAATATCCCCTTTTCGATTTTTGATGTCATGTCATGACATAAATACATTTATTAAGGTAACGAATTTAGAATTCATGTGAAGGAGTTTTCAAATGCACATATGTGAAGAATGAATTCTACAGAGTTTGAAAAGATGGAAGTATACACTAATTTCAAGGGCATCTACTTACATTTTGATGCATTTATTACTAAAGCAATTGAGATCAAAGAAATAAATTTAGTTATATTAAAGAAAATCCATTCAATGAAAGGCATATGTGGAAGAGAAGAAGCATGCAAAGAAAGCTTGAAGAAACCAAAGCATTTCCATACCACAAAAATCCAGAGTTTGGCATTGGTGTGCAGGCAATAGGTAAGTCATTGTTGCTATATATTATTCCCTCTGAATTGTTCATTGAATTTGGTTGAATGTGATGGATATACCTCAAGTAGTAGACAATTCGGTGAGACCGAAACCACAACTTAAAATGTATCATGTTAAAACCCTAGAACTCGATCCCTTGGGTACATTTTCAGATGTTCCACTTGGTGTTATTCCAATTGAAGACATTGGGATATATATTCATAGAAAATTGGAAGAACCTACCTATGGAAAAGCTCGCTTATTGTAGATTGAAGACTTAACTAAAAAATTTACCCTAAAACTAGAATACAATGTACTTATGCAAATGAATTTAGATGTGTGGGATTGTTTTCCAAACTTTAGTAATGAAGAAAGATGTATTAGATTGGCTCTTAGCCGATTTCATGATCAATTTGTGTGGCTTGACAATTCACATATGATATCCAGAGAAGAAATTAAAAACGTTACTGGGTTATTATCGACCAAACCTACTCCTGAACATAATCTTGACAAAGGAAAGGGATTAATGAAGAACACAGATATTGGAATTATTATTCCGACTGTCCAGTATGTAAGTTTGGTTATTTCACACCTGATTTTTGGTGATAATGATGTCTCTACCTCCACAATTTATTTAGCAGTAGAAATGGTTGAGAAGAGGAAGAGTATGATCTTTGTGAGCTGCTCCAACAATAATTGCTAGAAAATTTGAATGATATTAAGAAAAAGAAATGTACTTTTAGATATGGAACTTTGATTTTATGCCTAACCTTCTACTTTATGAGAGAAGTTCCTAGAATAGGATAAGTTGTTTGGTCAAATACCAAACTGGTTGCTCATCAGATCAGAGATCTAATCAGAAACATTGGTGATTTGGATTCACAAGGAGATTCTCTTACTATATTCTTTGGAAAGTTTCAAAGAAGAATGAACAGAAGGAGAGTTCCAAGAGAACTAGTTACAAAGTATAAGGAAAATATAACATTTTGGCATCCATTGATAGTTGCATTATCAAGGTAGTTGAACCAAGAATCTCATGGATTCCTAAGCTATGGTATGAAATTGAAAAGGATTATGCTACTGGATATATTGAAATGACAATCAATAGCCCTTGTGATACCAATAGACCTAGATTTGGAACCTACACTAAAATAGTTCAAGAAATTCTTAAAAAATCTGAGTTTTGTCTTTGGTAAATCAATGATTGGCTCTGAAGAGAAGAGAAAATTCACTGAGTTTCATGCATTAGTTGCTCAAGTTGAGCCAGCTCCAAGGAGACTTAAGCAGCTAGCTAGGAAAAAGGCACATTTTCATATTGTACCTAGAACCATCACCAGTTCTTCTTAGTCCATTGTAGAAAGAACAAAGTCATTGACTGATAAATTCAAGGAACTGAAGAGTCAAGTAATTAGTGATATAGTCACTTGGGTCGGAGATAAAGGATTGCTAGAAATTGTAGATAGATGCAAATCTACACATAGCACTACATGTCACAGACTTAAACAGGTTCAAAAGTGTGGGGAAGAGGCCAGAAGTTTATTCTCATTCTATTGGACATGGCTTGATGCGATTCATAGATTCAAGGTTGTTGAGGACACTATTGAGACTCAAATAAAATATGCTTCCATCACCATTAATCCTTCTCTTGATATAGATTATCAAACTTGGTATGGATTAACAAACTTGCATGAAGAATATCTTGCATCACATAAGGAGAAAGGAGAGATGATTGAACAGTAAGGGATGCTCAGAGATCTAATCAAGATTAAGTGTACACCTATTTGTTATGCCCTCTCATTGGCTGAAAGGATTCTGAACTCAAATGTTACTCCTGAGACTTTAGTTGAAGGAAAGGACATCCTTGTTGACCTTAATTATCTATGCAAAGCCTTATTAGAAGAAAAAAATGTTTGGGATGAAGGGAAATCCTCTTGGTCAAGTATTCTTAGCAAACTTCAAGGGACAACCACCTCTGATTGGTTGCTCTCAAATGTTGTTTTGGATGCACTCCTCAGGGGGAGAATTCAGGTATGTAATGGAAACTATTAAAGCATTTAATATCTTTTTATCCTTTTCCATTGATGTCAAAGGGGGAGATTAGGAGGATGTGAAAAGAGGAGGATAAAAGAGAAAGATAAAAGAGGAGGATGTGAAAATTTTATCTACTGAGGGAGAGAAAGTAAAATCATGAGAAAGTGTGTTCAAAGTTGTTGTGTTGTCTTTGATGGTTTTCACATCATGTGTTGCCATCAATGACAAAGGGAGAGATTGTTGGGAATTGGAAGGTTGCCGCTAACATCAAAAATGGAATTTAGATGATTTTTCAGTGTTATACATTACTTGTATAGTTCATTACTTGCTCCGATAATCAAAGTCTATTGATTCAACATTTTAGTCTGGATTATCTTATTTTGTAAGACTCTTTCAGAAGCTAATATTATGATCTATCTTGACATATTTTACATCTACTAACAAGATTTCAGCTAAGTAAGCTTTACGGTTGGAAAGATACTGTTACTAGTAGTTTGGAAAATAATGTTCTGCTTATATATTGGTTTAGTATGTTGATTTGTTGGTATGGATTTCACCTCAAAGAAAGATATCTCTACAGAACTTTGTGCATAGGTTTGTGACTACAAGATACATCTTACACCGAAGTTTTGTGATGATATGTGAAGGCATACAGAAGATATGAATGGAATTGTTCTACTCTAAAGTCTACAGTGAGTTTCTGTATAGTGCATTGATGAGAGAGATTCTACATTTTTTCAGGATTAATTATTTTATTTTGCCGTGTTGAAGATAAGTTGCTCGGTGTCATCTAAAGAAGAATTCAATTTGTTAACAAGTTTTTGTGTTACACATTTAATGAATTGCATATGTGTTTGGTGGTTTGATGTTTTAGATCTAACTCTGGCCAATATAATTATGAATTGGTGTTAAGAAGACTAAATATGTGTTGTGAATGTTATATGGATATGTCACAGGTCCATGCTGACTAATATCATATATTGCATGTGAAGATGAATGTGTGTTTGAGATTTATGCTGACAGACTTGGTTTTGATTTGAAATGGGGTTACTCCAATCAGGTCAACCTAATTGATTTACTTGATTATATACGGTATATATATGTGAACTCTTTTGAGATGGATGATGAGGAGAAAGAGAGGAAGGAAAGAAGATAGTGTGTGAGCAAATGAAATGAAAAATATCAAAGTGATCTGATGTAAGCAAGGTGGTCAAGACTCTCTATCCAACTCAAAATGACCTTACTCAAACAAGGAAACAACCCTTTGCAATACAATTCTCTCAACTTGCCTCAAACACTCTCCTTAAGGCTTGTAGACCTCAAGATTCAACTTTTGGAGTTATCTTTTGGAGAAGGTTGTATAGAGGCCAAATCAACATCAATTGAGACTCGCTTCAGGATCTAACACCCCTTTCCAAAAGATCCCACAAGGTTTCCTTGAGAAAATCTTGCAAACCAATAGACTGCCCCTATCCTAAAACCACCAATTAGCCCTCTTTGACAAGGGAGTTGCCTCCAAATCACCAAGTTTCCACCCAAAATCAATGTAAAGTCTTTATTTGTGTATCAAAACAATAGTTTTCACCATTAGTTCTCAGGTTTATGATCTCTAAGCCACTGTTCCATGAAACCCTCACTCTACATGCAAAAAACCAAGGGTTTATTGAAACTCCTATATCCTGGGCTTACTAGACTCAAAAATTTCCTTCAAAACATCACAATGACTCTACATAAACTAAATCCACCCTTACATATATAGTACCAACAACATTTTGTCAAAACCCTACATTGACACCTTCATTTCACATGGAAAAACTCATTGCTTTGCCCTAGGGCATCACCCATTTGATAACAACCTAACTCCTCAGCCTTTAGAAACTTAATAAAATCTAACCTAACATATAAAAAGTCATTCCATCGAGTTTCAGGCTGTGACAGTAGATGGAATGACTTAAATCATTATTTTACTCCAATCAAACCCTTGACTGGGTTTAAACAGACAGTTCCAACAAACTATAGAGATCTTTCTAAAAAACTCAATATTAAAACCTCAAATTGGATTCAAATGAAATATATCCCATGCCCCTACAAGATTACACAAGTTTCAAAGCCAATCTCAGATTGTGCGGGCCATATAGATCTGGAAAAGTTTAGAAAATAGTAAAATTTGCAAAAATGGATGTTGTATTGATGTGAAAACTTCAAAAAAACCTTCAAAAACCTTTGTTCGAGCCTTTTTGAGGATTTATATACACATTAAATTCAAATCCACCCCACAAAATGACCATAACTATCTTTTGAAATCCTAAGACCCTTAATATTCCTAAAAGTTGCAATTTTTGCAATTTTGTTGACAACTTTTTGCCTATTTGCAATATTTGTACTTTTTCACTCCCTAATTACCTAAAAAATTGGATATGGTCTATTTAGACCTTATTTAACCCTAAAACATGACCCTACACAAGAAAATTAGCATTTCACCCACCTTAACATCTTTTTTCAGTCTTGACAATTCTTCAACATGATTTTGCAACATCAACAACATGGACTCAAAAGACCTAAAGGTTGATCAATTACATCAAGTATGATCTCATTAGACCTTATTAAGACTCAAAAAAAATCAAATCCTAAAGCTTACTTAATATCAACTTTGCTTGACCATTGTTGACCAAAGGTGCTCCTGCACCATGATCAAGAATTGCTAATGCTACAAATGTGCAAAGTTGTATGAATAAGTAGACATATGTGTTGTATACACTTGCAAAGAAGTGTTTCTTATATTTTGCTTCACCGAAACTGAACTCCATCACAAGTAAGGTGCATTCTATCTCAGTTCATCCCTTTGTAGTGAGCCATACTCTATTTTATAAACTATTTCAAGTTGTGAGCCTTTAAGGACAGTGTGTCCTAGCAGTGAGCCCTTGTAATATTCTATATCTGGATATATTATATTGTGAGCTAATCCTCACCGTGTTTTTTGCCACTTTGGTTTTTCCATGTAAAAATCTAGCGTTGATGTGTCTTATGGTGTCATGCTCTTTTCAATGTCTTCATTCTTGTTTGCAGTTAAATATGCTTTAATAATTAGATGGTTTATAACAATACTGATTCACACCCGCTCTCAGTATTTTAGGTGTTCAATAGAAATTTTGTCCCATGAAGGACTATTATTTGTATAAGATTATCACTTTTAGAACTTGACAGTACAAAATGAAGCTTGGAAGCATTAAGATTTTTTAACGCACAGTCCCAAATTTTACTTTACTATGAAATTTTAAGCCCATGCATTGTTTTGCACTTGATATGACTGGTCATAAGTTCCTTAATGATTTGTATTACACTCTACACAAGGTCTTAGATAGTCATTGGAATCACTACCCAATACACAATCAAGAGTTATACACATGGTTATAAACTACTATCAAGAAAAATAACTACAACCCATAAACTCAATATCATAAACTTTTTGTCAAGGTTGTTTCCATACTTAACTCATACCCCCCTTTGACTTCATATTTTATTTCTCTCTTCTTTTGACTCACAGTCCTTGACATCTCCCCTTTGTTCCTTTAACCATTCACAACTTAAGACACCAAAGACTATTGTCTTAGTTTGAGTGACTGCCCCTCCATGTTATGGTCCTTTGATGCATATGGTGACTATTATGACTATCATTATCAATAGTGACAAACACTTTTGAAAGACTTGCAAAGATGAATTTGGCCAAAAAACTATAGCCCCCCATATCTGAGATATTGTTCATGATGTTGTTACTAAGAAATTTTCCTCTTACCTTTGACATTCTCACTAATGCACATGCCATTTTCTATTGAAATCTAAAGTGATCAACAATTTCAAGATTTTAACAGGACATCCATCTTGAAATACAATAAACCTTACTTGATGGTCTTGGTTGAATCTAAGGTTCATTTTGTGAAATGCTAATATTTTGGTGTAATATTTACTAATAACCAAGTTCCTTCTTTTTTTCATTTTAATCTATGAAGGAAAATACTTAATTTTGTCTTTCCATTGCAAGTAAAAACAACATAAGGATCATGTGTGCCAGTTTCATCCAATGGAGAAATATTTTCTCCACTAACCCATGTCATAGTTAAGATCCATCCTTCATGACCCTATGATTTTACACCATGATCAAAACCTCTACAACCTCTAGCTTGTAGGAATGTCTAGATCTACTTGACAACATGTTCTAATTGCATTGTAAGAATGGATGAGGTTATGAATTCTTCAAGAGAGTCTAGCATGTCCAAGAAGAAAAATCATAAGACCTTGTTTATCTTTTTCCAAGGAAAATAGATATGCAAGAGAAATATTTCTAGTGATATTATGCATGCAAGCATTGGGAAATTAACAAAATATCCCTTTGCTAGCTTCTAGTCACTTTGAGGTTGTCCCTCTTATTTAGAGGCTATTGATGTGGGATCATCAATGCAACTTGCATAATTTTCTAACACATCCACATATTGTTTGTAGTTGTCCTTCAATCCCTCTTGAGTAGCATTCACTATTATGTACTTCATCATTATACCTCTCAAGAAGTTCATTCTCCATGATATAGATGCAATATTTTTTCCTCCTAATGAAATATTGGTACTTGGTCTTATACAAAACTGAATTTTAATTTGAAAATTAGTCCCAAATGGAACATTAGTTGTGCTAACTATTGACTTCACTACAAGAGCTCCTTTGTCAACTCTAAAATACATTTGTTCTTCAATTTCTTTCACACGACCTATCATCTTTGTAGGATCCTTCATGTATGTTATTGTTTGATGAGGAATTCCATTCTCTAATTTCATCCATGGTCCCTCCAAAAGATTTGTTGTGTTTTATACTATAGCAAGGTCTTGTACAAACTATGAGCCAAACATAAAGAGAATTGCATTCAATTTTCCAATTGTTACCACATAAGAGTGACCAACAAGTATTCCCCTTGCCAAAGGAGCAATCATTATATAATCTCCTAGATCACCCTTGGGATCCTCTTTGAAAAAGGATGAAGGGATCAAATCTTTTTCATCTTCAGAATTATCATTGATTTCATATGGCATTGAAGATATAATTGATTTAATGGAGAGATATTGCTAGACTTTGCAACAGTTCAAGACCTTTTAGAGAATAATGATGTTAAATGATTGATAAAATGTTAATGACTATGTCCCTTTTTCTAGATGTTAAACTTTCTTTGCCTAGCACCACATCATTATCTGATGACAATAAGGATTCAAATGACCTTATTCAAGAATAAATAGGAAGGTTTAGGGTACTTGCTGCAAACTCTAGCTCTAATATTGTGGAATAGATACAAGGTCTTCTATACCATTTGTTGATTAGGAAGTATTCAAATTAGATTCAAAGCTGGAATAACTCCTTCCATAAAGTGATAAGCCCATGCTTATCTCTCCTTGAAGTTTTACAAGAAACCAACAAAAGGAAAGCATTCAAATCTAGACTAAGAGCATTGTATATTATGCTCGTCACAAAAACCTTGTTTAGGGTTTTCATGATCAATGATAACCTCTCAAGCATTGACATATACTAGTTAATGCATCTAAAAGTTTTATTATTCAGGCATGTGACTCAAAACTATTTTGGATTAGTTTGGAAACCATGTGAATGCCTTTAGTTGAAAAATAATGATCATTAAAAGCCAAAAAATCTTTCTCATGTTTCATTCACTCATCATTGTTACCCCTTTATGTGTAACTACCTCAAAACAATGTGTTTTAAATCCAATAAATGAAATCAAACAGCAATCCCGCATTGCATACCTACAAAAATTGAGGTTGAATGTAAAAGAATACCAAGAATCTATTATTTCCTTCTATTACGGTGCTTGAAAAAGTATTGGCTACCATAAGATCCTAAAAAATCTCTTTGAGAAAACAAAAAACCAAACCCAAACCCTAAGCTTGTTGGGTAGAAGGAGAGAAAGTAATTTGTCCCCCCTTTTTAATCTATTTTTGGTGCCTAAGTTAAAAGTATTGCCAAACATGTTAATGATCAATAAGAGCTTAGTCTTATATTTTCATTAACTTAACAAAACCTTCTAAATCTTCCTTCTAAAGCTTTCCCTAGTAATATTTTTTCCAAAGTGAAATAAAACATTGGCACCACTTTTAAAAAGTCACTTTTTTAGGATCATACAATGCACATATACAGATCATACCAATCAAAATGTGTTTTGATATTTTTGTATTGGATCAGTTTCCTTATAAGTTATTTAAAAAATAGATAAAATAATCCAATCATTAAACAAATTACATATTTTAAAACTAGACATCATTATCTATAATGGGTTTTAATTTCACAAAACAATTCTAAAAAAAACCCATCAGCCATATTGCCAAAGTTGATTTTTTCTCTTGGAATTTTTATGACCTTGTACGTGCAATTCCAAGGTTAAAGGGTTGGGTTACCATGCCTTTCCTGAGCTTAAATCCAAATTAAAAACATGTATTGTGAGTTTAAAAAATTTGTAGAATGAGTACCCACTTTAAAATGGGTACCTATTCTAAAAGTATTCAATGGGTACTTATTTTAAAGCTGAAAAATGACACTTCCCCAAAAAGTGGACCCAACTTCTTCAAGAGATCACCTACACCAAGAATACATTCAATAAATTTTAAGCTCAAGTAAATTCTCTAAACCAATAACTATTCGATTTGAATAGAAAGCTCCAACCCAAGGCATCTAGAAAGGAGGTCAAAGAAAAAATAATTAACGCCCAAAATTTGTAAAAATAAATAAATAAGATTGGATCTTTTTTTAATTGATAATATATTACTAAATAAAAATTAGGTTATAATATGATTTCATAAGTCCCAACCACGGGTAACCAAAACAAAAATACAAGATCCTTTTTTGGAAACTCAAGGCCAAACAACTGAGAAGGGGGGTGAATCAGTTGTCACTGAATCTCAAACTTATTCAACTTATTAACCTTAATTTCAGATCTAATCATTAATCATGAAAGCATAGATGAACAACACATCAGAAGCACACATAACACCAATATCTTTTACATGGAAACC
This sequence comes from Sequoia sempervirens, assembly GCA_007258455.2. Classification (NCBI taxonomy): domain Eukaryota; kingdom Viridiplantae; phylum Streptophyta; class Pinopsida; order Cupressales; family Cupressaceae; genus Sequoia; species Sequoia sempervirens. The sequence goes on from VDFB02105785.1 coordinate 374,837,292, forward strand.
CTATTAGGGGAAAAACCACAGTGGAGGTCAATCCACAAGATTATACCCTGTTAAAAGTATAAGAAAATATGAATGGGGAATGCACATGCATTCAGGCACACTACCTAGAGCTCACTGCTCAAATAAAACAAGGCTCACTACCCAAGGAAGACACATTGTCTTACAAAAAGATTCGGATTAAAACCATCTAGATTTGAATTGAGAAAATAGCATCTACTAATGCCTGGTTACAGTTTCGGTTAAGCACATGAACACTTCTTCACTCTTCTTCACTCTATGCTCTACCTTCGAATGATCTAAACTTTATTTGCACATAGGACTCATACACTTCACATTCGCACCCACATTCATTGCTTCAAATGATAAAACAATTGCTCTTATATATTCACAACAATAAATTACATCGCTATAAGTCAGCCACAAAAAGATAATAAAATAATTACAAGTAGTCGACCCAAAACAAATAAAGATTATTCATGCGAATCAACCAAGGTCAGCCATAACATAGTGAAGATCGAAAACAACATCTCCAACATGAAAACACTTCAATTAATTTCTCCTCGAAGATCCACAACATGCTTCAACACCTTGTCGGCCAAGAACATGAAAAACATGAACACACAAGAGAAAATATTGAATCACAAGCACAATGATCAATGTGGACATTCCACAAAGATAGAGAAAGAACTAGAAACATCCACAAGCATCATGAAACACCAAAGAAGCATCCACAGCAACTGAACTTACAAAAATCACAAAATATTCAATCAAGAACACTAATTGAAGCGACAAAAAAATTGTTAGAATGAAAATCACCATAATTCGATCAACTCTTCATGCGGATCTCTAAAATTCAATGTGGATAAACTAGCCATACTCAACAAGAAACCCTTTAGTCCACAACCTTAGAATAGCAACGTACTGAACACACCAATAGAAAGAACTTCACTTCACCACTGACAACCTGTAGCACTTCTTATTACAATTTTCTCAATATCCTCGACATATACAACTTCTAATGCAACAATGCTAATAGTGTTAACATCAATGAAAACCACATATCAACAATGCAACCACAACATACAACAATCTCCCCCTTTGGCATTGATGGCAACACAAGATGTGAAAAATACCATCAACACAACTATGCTTACTTCTTCCTTTAAGTTCTAACTTTTCTTTCCTCAACTCTTCTCCCCACAAGGCTCTTCTCCCCAGATAATCAGCAATTTATTTGTTCACATTACTCTTATCCCTCTTTGACATCAATGACAAAGATCTCTTCAATACAAGATCTGAACCACATATCTAAACTTTTGAACATCTGAACATCTAACTACTCCCCTTGAGTAGCAGCCACCACAACATCAATCCAGATCAAAATATGATCATGAAATGCATAGATTGATGCAATGCAATGCATCCTTAGTACTTCCCTCTGAGATACTCAAAATTATCCTTAGGCAATGGCTTTGTAAAGATATCTACAATCTGCTCCTTAGTAGGCACATACTCCAATCTAACTTCCTTTTCACTTACCTTCTCTCTCAAAAAATGAAATTTTATAGATATATGCTTGGGCTTTGAATGTAGCATCGGATTCTTAGAAATGTTAATAGCACTTGAGTTATCATAGAATATAACAATAGGCTCATCATACACAACTTTGATATCCTTCATCATTTGTTTCATCCACAGTACTTGAGTACAATTATTAGCAGCAACAATATATTATGCCTTTGCAGTAGATAAAGAAATAGCATTTTGCTTCTTACTCAACCATGAAATCAGCTTCTTTCCCAAGAAAAATGATCCACCACTAGTATGTTTCATGTCATTCACATCTCCTACCCAATCAGCATCAGTAAAGGAACTCAAAGTAAGATCATCATCTTTAGGATACCATAGACCAAAATCAACTGTCCCTTTCAAGTATTTGAAAATTCTCTTCACAATAGTCACATGAGATTCTCTAGGATCATATTGGAATCTAGCAACAATACATACAACATTCATGATATTAGGCCTAGTTTGAGTCAAATAAAGCAATCCACCAATCATTGATTTATATCTTGTTTGATTTTCCTTTGGAGAATCATTATCAATTGTCAACTTGCATCTGCTTGCATCCGATCACCATGGGTGTACCAACAGGATTTGAATCTACCATACCAAATTTCTTCAACAATTCCTTCACATACTTGGACTGAGATATAAAAATCCCTTTATCTACTTGAGTAATTTGCAATCCCAAGAAAAATTTCATCTCTCCAATCATTGACATCTCAAATTCATTATGCATCTCATTAGCAAACTTCATGCACAAGCCATCATCTCCTCCAAATATGATATCATCAACAAAAAATTCTACAATCAAATCTTTATCATCATTCTTGAAATAGAGATTACTATCAACAGTACCTTTGTTAAATCCAAGTTTCACCAAGTACTTATCCAATCTGGCATACCATGCTCTAGGGGCTTGCTTAAGATCATGTAATTCTTTCTTCTATCAACACACCCTATCTTCCTGATCAATCAACTGGAATCAATCAAGTTGCTCAACATATACCTCTTCTTCCAATTCGCCATTTAGAAAAGTAGACTTGACATCCATTTGATAAACCTTGTAGTCTTTATAAGCAACATAAGCAAGAAACAATCTCACAGCTTCAATTCTGGCAACAAGGGAAAAGGTTTCTTCAAAATCAATACCTTCCATTTGAGAATATCCCTTACAAACCAGTCTTGCTTTGTTTCTAACCACTTCACCTTGTTCATTCAGTTTGTTTCTAAAAACCCATTTAGTTCCAATTACATTCTTATCCTTAGGTTTGGGAACAAGAATCCATGTATCATTTTTCTCAATTTGTTGTAGTTCCTCTTTCATTGCTTCAACCCAATTCCCATCTTTGCATGCTTCATTCACATTGTTAGGCTCAGTCTTTGAAATCAAAAAATATTCTTCTGCAATTTTTCTCTTAGTTTGGACATCTTTGTTCTTATCACCTATGATCTGATTCTCTGAATGATTGAATCTCACATACCTCAGAGTCTTCTTAGAATGTTCAACTTTAGGCTCTTCTGATCTCTCTTTTGTTCTTCCATCAGTTTCTCCTTGATTTTCTTGATTCACTGAATGATTTGAACTTGACTTGTAGTTTGACCTTGCTTTCCTTTGCTTGTATTGTCATTTTGATCATCAGAATCATATCCACAGGTTCTGGATAGTACAGGTATGTCTTCATCAACCTTAACATTTGTACTTTCAACCATTTTCTTCATTTTTTTGTTGTAACACCAGTAGGCCTTACTTTTAGTAGTGTAACCTAGAAAGATTCCTTCATCACTCCTAGCATCAAACTTTCCTATATCTTCATCTCTTTTGATATAATACTTGTTAACTTCTGAAATTGCACCCTAGCTAAGTTGCATGGTTTAACAAGTTTAAGCTGCAGGACTTAGTGTTTTCAGAGAAACGTGGGAAGACCTATAAAGTTGTGGGTTGCTTGTTGGCAAAGGTCAACCTCCAAAGAAGTCTGACTTCCTATCGGTTATCACCTAAAACTACAGTTCTTTCAAGGAAAAGGGAGAAAGATTTGCATAAAAAAATAAAACTAAACCCTATGGTGATACACCTAAACATTACTTGGATTTGAAACCAAATTTTATACACTTGTTTTAAAATTGGCATGAATTAATTATGCACAATTCGTTGTAGTATGTTAATGCATAAATATTTCACTAAAAGGTCATAATACAGCTACTTGCAAAAGGAAGATAGCTTCACAATCAACAAATAACATGTATTAAGTAGACTCAATCAGTAACCTGCATGAACAAACTAGTTGCAGAAAGGTATAAACATGTGAGACAAAGTTATAAAGAAGTTTAAACAATGTCATAATAACTTGATCAATCACTTATATACACTAAACAACAAGAACGAAAAGACAAGAAATTGATCATCAAAAATAATAGAGGTCTCCATTGTATATCATATCCAAAAAAGTTACAAAAATCTGCCAGTCTGAGAAAGGATTATAAAAACCACTAACTCCTGAAAAGCAAAAATGATAACTACTCCGAAAATGAGTTACAAATGATAATGTATGATCAAGTCCAAGTAGCTCCACCAAATGAGGCTCTAGAAACTTCATGCACTTGGATGGCTTCAAAAAGCCAAAAATATAGCAACTAAATCTTTATCAAAAGTGATCAATAAAGGCAGAAATGGTCAAATTTGACCAAGTCCCTCATAAATACAAGCTAAAATCACTCCAAGATGCTCTCCCAAGTTCATAAAAGCTCAAAACAGATCCTAAATCTCCTCCATGTGTCTCTCAACTTCTCAAAAAGCAATTAAAGCCTCTTTATATGCTCTCCTTATGTTGGAAAACAAAACTCAACTCCTCAAGATTTTCTCTCAGTCATAAATACAAATATCTCTTCATCTCTCCATGGCTTGGTCAAATGCACATACGCTCCTATTTCTTTTGCATTTAAAAGGTAATGCTTTAAATTAAATGATTTATAATTTATCATTTAAATTAAAACATTTTACAACATATAAAATAAATGCAAAATAAACTAGTCTAACTCTCCATATATCTAATATAAATAAGTCACAAAGTCACAAGATAGTGACATGGTAAATATAAGAGAAGAGGACTTAAAAGATAAAACCCCCAAGGTACTTCAAAAGAAATAAGGTCACGGGTCAAATAACTCAGCATTTGATTTTTTTTAAAAAGAATAGCAAAAAAAATGCTATTATCTTATCCATCAACAAATTAGGGTTAGTAACCCTAAAAACAAAAGACAAAGAACAAAACATCATTTTGTCATTCTTTGGAACTTTTGGAAGAAGATAGTCGTAGCCAAGGGTTCTAGAGAATTTGGGAGTTGTAAATCTGCTGCTATTATTTTATATTTTTTGAAGATTCCCTAATAGAAACGCATGGTAAGTCATTTTTGGTATAAATCTGACATTTTTCCCTCATTCCAAAAGAGATTTTCAGGCTATTTATGTTGTAATCATGAGTATTTTCTGATGTCTTTCCTTTATTCTATCTTTTGTTGATGCTCTTGCTTTTCTAAGGCCGATATTGGAAAATACTTTGAGGCTTCTGTTGAAAGATACCTCAAAATTTGGGTAAGTTCACATACAGAACGCGACCCTCCTTTGGTTCTTTTTTGTATTTCTTCTTTTTTCTTGGACGCGGGCTCATCATGAAGGTTCTTAGTTACAAGCTTGATTTTTGTTTTTTGGACATTGAAAATCTTTACTTCTTTATGGTAGAGGATTTGAGTTTCTCATCTGAGAAAAACTTAATATTTTTCCTCTTTCCTATTGATCTTTTATCCTGGCTGCCATGGAGTTTCCTTATTTCGAGCTAACTTCGATGTTGATAACTATAAATTTGAAACCCTTATATATCATTTAAAACTCAGGAGGGTTTCAATGCATATGAAATAAATTCATTTTGGGTCTTAACTTTGTAAATTAGCTCCATTTTGTATATGGTTGTAGCGGGGTTATTTTAACCATCAAGCTTCATTAAACTCAAAACTATTCTGGTACATTCGTTTCTTTTTCATTTCATGGTACAACTACATTGTATGTAGATATCTCAGTTGTGAACATTATTCTCCTTTGTAGATTTAGGAAAAACTATTTTCCTGGGTTGAGATTTGCTCAAGTTTTAAGCTTTGTTTTCTAGAAACCACAGACAAGTTTTATGAGACACAAAACCTACTTTACTTAAAAACCCATGAGATTCCTTCGGGAACCTTTGGCTCAACCATATAATTTTTAAATGATTATATATTTGAAACTATGCATTTTATGAAGAAATTTCTATAGGATTTGTCTTGAGTCTTATTGGGTCTACACTGCTTGTATGAAATTTAACTGTCAAATATCATGACACTGTCAACATAGAATTTGAGCATGTATTGTTTCTACTGTTCTTTTCATGATTTTGAATGTACCTTGAACCCTTATTTGACTATTACTAAATATGTCCTTAATGACAAGGGTTGACATGTTACTATCATCTTAAATCACTATTATGATATAAGAGCATTGTTGCTCTTCTTGGATAGAAGATTCTTCCACCTATCTTTGAACATTATTTTGGGCTTTCTATTGTGTAAATTGCTTCATTGCACTGGCTGTCCTATATGCCTTTATCATTAAATTGGTTGCTATTTTAAAAGCTCTGCTCTTTATAAGGACTATTTCCTTACAAACCTTTGAATGATTAGGCTGACTTTATGATTCCTCCACTATTTAATGAGCAAAAGCTTATCATAAATAACAAAGATGTTATTTCATGATTGATGAATACCAATGTTTTTAGTTTCATGACACTGCAAGATTTTTGCATTATGATTATGAAGTAATCATGATTAATATCAACTTTTATTTATATGCAATTCCATATGCACTTAGAAAATTCATAAAGGTTGTGCACAGATTAAAATAATGCAATCATTACTATGAGTTGGGCTCAACCCTTGTGGGAGCCACATTTCCACCACTCATTTTGAATTAAAATATAATTGTACATGTAGTTGCACATGAAGAAAACAAGTTAGAAAACATATGTGCATTTCAAGTGCGTTTGATAATTGGAAAGATTTTCTGGGACACTTGTTATGCACATGTTTATTTGATGCAGATCAGGACTAATTTACACACGTATGAGTAGATGAACAAGTGTGGTATGTAACCTTTCATTGCTTAGAGAATTTCTCTAACACATTTCTTTGAATAATGTAGGAAAAAGGAGTATCAAGGAGCTAGGAAGGCTAGGACAACTCAGGAAGCAGCCAAACAAGAAGACTCGACAGAACCAGTCATTTTCAGGCAATGACTAGTTACCCTCCCTACATACACTCTTTCTTCTTCATTTACTTATTCATGTATATGTTAATTTTGATTTGTATTGAATAAGTTAAAAGTTAAACTCAAGGCTTGTGTGAGTCAAATGAATATTTCTATTGAATAAAATAACTTTTCAGAAGAAATTTGCAAAATCTTATGTTTCATGCATATGTATAAATGTGATGATTTGTGTTTCTATAATCTCTCAAGTTATTTCATTTGTATATATGAATGCAATGTAAGGGGAATAAGAAAATGTACCATTTTCTTTCTTCTTTCTATCAATGGGCTCTACCTGATTGAGCCATGGGTGAAAATATAGTAACACTTGCTTCCAAAGATTTTGAAATATCTAATAGTAGTCTTTTGACGAGTCCATAGTTCAAAATAAGTCTTACCAGTATCGCCTTTGATTTGTACCCAATTAAGTGTGTACACAGTAGTACTCATAGCTTCTCTCTAATAGATATGGGGCACATTTCCTTCTAACATCATGGTTCTAGCCACATCTAGAACTGTTCTGCTCTTCCTTTCCACAACTCCATTCTATTGAGGGGTCCACGGTGTAGATAACTGTCTCTTTATTCCATGC
>VDFB02105785.1:375519217-375563166 GCA_007258455.2 Sequoia sempervirens
TTTGGCCGAACATGGGTTCGGTCGAACCCATATTCAACCGAATGTTTCCAAGATGTTCGACCGAACACTTGTTCGGCTGAACCCCTCTTTTTTCATCCTTGCTTCCTAAGGCACCAGAATTGCTGAAAATTTTGCGCTTCGAAGCTTGATTTGAGAAATAAAAAGGAGGAGATCTCAGAAACCTAGCTAGTATTAGGTTCCCCTCAAAATGAGCTATCCAATAAATATAATTTTAGTGTTTTGATTATATTATCTATCTATTTTTTAAGTTTTATTAAATATAGGTTTTTCTAATCAAACAAAACTTCTATTCTGCACAAGTGGAAAATAGAAGATTATCAAAAAAAATTTAAAATATTAGTGCACCATATATTGGAGTCCTTCATCCAACAAAAAAAAATTTGATACATACAATAAAAGTTATGTGTTATATGGTCACGCTATGTCTGAATTGTAATTGGTTTGACTTTGAAACTTGATTAAAGAAAAAATATTCAATAAAAAAACATCTAACCAAGTGGAAGCACTAGATATCAAAGTTACAAATCTAAATTTGAAAGAATTGGAATTTTATTTTCAAGGAAAAAAAGTTATGCGTTATACGGTGTGCGTCACTTTTTAAAAATGCTATTTTTTGAAAAAAATCAATTTTCGTGGGAGATGGAAAAAGAAGTGCAATCTGATTCCAAAAAAATTGAAAAAAGTATTTTTAGAATCTACAGAAAAAATATGACAAGACTCTAGTTTACATCATCTTCAAATTCTTTACGGTTTAATTGCTATAGGTGCCTGAATGTGGAGATTGTGTTTAAAAAAAAAATATTAGTGTCCAGTTTGGCCAAAAATTATAAACCACTATTGTGGAATCACCCTCAAAGAATTTTCTTGGCCAAGGCCATTCTATTAGAATGAGACCGACATACACCACTATGCACTTTGTTTAATACAACATTAGATTCTAATTCACTTAGACACCGAAGGAGAGTGCCATCATAACCTCTATGATAAAGTGTATCTCCCACGTTTGTGTATTGGGAAGTGCATTGGATGAATGATTTGCATTGGTTATGAGTAGGGTCAGGCGGTAGGATGTTTTCATGAAGGTAGGAATAAATATCATGATACCAAGGTGATTCAGGACCTACAATATCACACAACATTTTGTTGTCAGGAACATCATACGTTGGGATTAATAATTGCTCAACAAGGAACTCATAGTCTATTTGGTCTTTAGGAATGTCAATGAGGGAACCAATTGTATCCATAACATCAGTTGCCTTGTTCTACACTCTAGGAATCTGTTCAAACTGGATATAGGTGAAATACTTCTTGAAGTCATCCACCATGCATTTATAAGGAAGAAGCTTATCATCCTTTGTTTGAAACTCATCATTGACCTATTATTTTATTAGTTGAGAATCGCCAAAGACACGTAGATGAGTGAAATTCCATTGGACTATGATTCTTAAGCCAGTGATTAGAGCTTCATATTCAATAATGTTGTTCATGCATGGGAATGCTAGCCTGAATAAATTTGGAATGTAATCACCCTGAGAAGTGACAAAAGGAATGCTCACACCAACTCCATTTTGAGTATATGACCCATCAAAATATAGTGTCCATGTATCTAATTTTGAAACTATGAGGACCCCTTCATCAAGAAACTCTGCTACTAGTGGATATGCATCTACCAAAGGAGCATCAGCCAATTGATCTGCTATCACTTTCCCTTTAATTTCTTTATGATCATATTATATGTCAAAATCACTAAGTAGCATAACCCACTTGGCCATGTGGCTAGTTAATGTCTTTCTTAATAACAGATATTTGAGTGGGTCAACTTTTGATATTAGATTGATAGGATGACTGAGCATATAGTGACACACCTTTTTTGAACTAAAAACAATCACCAAGAAAATTTTTTCCATGGGGGAATAGTTGAGCTCATAACCCACAAGTGTTCAACTAATATAGTAGATTGCACATTCTTTAGAGAACTCATCATGTTGTGCTAGCAATTCCCCCAACGCAACTGATGTGGCTAAGATATATAGCAATAGTAGTTTACCTCAAACAGGAGGCATTAAAATGGGTGGATTGGCTAGGTATTCCTTGATCTTGTTAAAGCCTCATTGACACTCTAGATTCCATTTGAATTTTATGTCTTTACACAAGAGGTGTGTGAATGATTGGCATTTATCAGCAAGTTGGGCTATGAAATGTCTGATAGACTATAATTTTCCTTGCAAAATTCTTAATTGTTTTAGATTGTGTGGTGGGGGAATTTCCATTATTGCTTTGGCTTTTGCTAGATCCACTTCAATGCCCCTTCTAGATACTATGAAGCCTAACAATCTTCCAAAGGTGACACCAAACACACACTTTTTTGGATTCAAGTGCAACTTATATTGCTCTAACAGCTCAAAGATTATCCTAAGGATCCTAGGATGATATTTTCTTGTCTTGGATTTCCCTAGTAGATCATTAACATAATCTTCCATTATGATATGGATGAGGCCATGGAATATGATGATCATTGCACATTGGTAAGTTGCCCCCACATTCTTTAGGCCAAAGAGCATGACATTGTAGCAGAAAGTGCCCCAGGGGATGGTGAAAGCAGTGTTGTGTTGATCTTCAGGTGAAATTCTAATATGATTATAGCTAGAAAATCCATCCATGAGGGATAGTATAGCATGTCCTACTATGAGATCTACCAACATGTCAATGTTAAGGAGTGGGAAATCATCTTTTGGGTAAGCTTTATTAAGATCCCAAAAATTTGTACAGATTGTAAAGTTCCCATTTGGTTTAGCCATAGGAACTATATTGGATATCTAGTCAGAGTAATCAATAGGTCTAATGAATCCAACCTCTAATAGTTTTTCTAGTTCTTTCTTAACAAGTAGGACCACTTGGGGATGCATTTTTTTGAGCTTCTGTTTAACTGGTTTTGCATTTGAATGAACATCGAGATGGTGTACAACCAATGTAGGATCCAATCCTGGCATATCTAAATAGGACCGTGCAAAGTTAATGATCCCTTCCTTTACCAGATTGACGATGATGGGATACTCTTCCTCTGACAATGACTTGGCCACATAGGTGATTTTGGGCTCTTCTTTTGTTCCCATATTAACTTCTTGCATCTCTTCAATCAAAATTGAATACCATTCAAATAAATGAACTCCAACAAGGTGAAGATGAACATCTCCATCCTCTAGTGCTTCATCAAGGTTTTCACTAGAGGATACACTCTTTATTTTTACTTTTGACAAGTCAAGAAGTGCCTCGGGGAGGTTTTCACTAGATGACTCTTTTTTGTTTTATTTATTTTTTCTTTTTCGGTTAGGGTGTTCATCTTCCCCCAATCTCATGAGATGTACATAAGAATCCTCTGAAGGAAAAATGTCTATAGGTGTGCTCCCTTGTAGATCCCAATCAATAAGGTTAGGGTGATGGAGGGAAAGGCTAATGGAAAAGATAGACGTGGAATTGAAGAGAGAAGGGAATTCAACATCATCATATGAGAGTATGATTCCCTCTTCTTCAAGTATGCCTTCAAGGAAATCGTTATCTGAATTGACATTATTCAAGGTGCTAGTGGATGTTGCAAGACCCTTTTTATTTTTTCATAGCCTAAGCCCACATTTTTAGGTCACACAGTTGTCTCAATGGGTTGCAATCTCCCATGTTCCTCTACACCAGGTCCTCCCCCTTGATAATTGTATTTTTTGCTAGCTTTGATGCACATGGATAAACCTCTTGGAAGTATTCAATGAGAGGAGGCAAGGGCTTAGGTTCTTCTTTGTAAACACATTGACTAATGTCCTCATTTTCCAAATCTTGTTGTGTTCCTAGGGACTCGAAGGTGGTAGAACCCATGTTCTTAGAATTGATAGTTTTTGTCTTCTCTTTGGTGCAGACTGAGAAGGTTGAACATGGTTGTGAGGAGATGGAGGCATGGTTGCCACATTAAGATTTGTACACATCTCATATTCTCCACGACCTTTATCAATGATTTGGACCTTGGTAATGGTGGATTCAAATGCAATGGATGGAGTGGATGACATGTTGGATTATGAATTGGAGGATGGATTGGAAGATGATGCCTGAGGTTCCCCTACTTCAAATCTTCTAGACAATATCAGGAGTGGGGGAAAGAAGCTTCTAGAGCATGATAGTACTCAAAAGGCTGAGGATCTACATGGAGGGTTACTTGAAACCCATTGTATGGGAACTTTAGGCATTGGTGATAGGTGGATGGAATGACATGCATGACATGGATCCATGGTCGGCCAAGGAGAAGGTTGTATGGAAAATCTAGATCAAGGATGTGGCGTGTAGTGTATTGCATGATGGGGCCAACTTGAATAGGAAGAAAAATAATACCTTCTGATTCCCTTTCTACATTATCATATTCCTTTATTGTAATGGTCTAATTATATAGGTCAACATGAGTATACCCTTCTTGTTTTATAAACTTTAACTTTAAGGTACATAGATTGAGGGCAGAGCCATTATCTACCAAGACCCATTTTACCTTATGGCAAGTGACAATGACCTCAATGTGTAGGGCACAATTGTGGGATGAATCAATCGACGAAATCATTTTGGTTGAATCCCAACTAATAAGTGGATGGAAAATGTCCTACTAAAGCTTGGAAGTGGGTAGGATCAATACCATTGGGCACATGTGTATCCTAAAGATCTTTTGTAAGGATTTCTTGGTGGATTGGGGAAGACTTAAGGCAAATCTAGAATGGATATTTGGGTTGAGGTCTTACCAAGGTGGTCAATAATATTGTATTGTGAGCTCACAAGAGCAGGCTGAGATGAAGTGGAAGGACCAAGAACTGATATGCGGGTATGATGTGTAGTAACAACACATTGAGGTTCTTTTCCTTTGACACAAATCATAGATACATGGGGCTCCCCTTGATTGTTGCACATAACAATGTCATCATAATTATAGGGCACAACTTTATAACTGATGTTATTTGTGTTGTTATTCTAGCTATTATTGCTAGGCCCGAGATTAGCATTTGAGGTACTGGGACCTTGATTGTTCTTAGGGAAGGCATTTTGATATATTTGTAATTGAGAAATGTTAGACAATGTAGCCTAATTTGCATCCACCGTGATATCACCTCAATCTATAAGATCTTGAATATAAGTTTTAAGTCGACATTTATTAGTGGAGTGACCTTTAATCTTGTGAAAATCAAATACTCATTTTCCCTATACTAGATAGGTTTGGGCTTTGTCATAGGATAAGTGATTGAATAATTTTCTTGCAGTAGCCTCTTCAAAATTTTATCTAAGGATTATCCCAAAGGAGTGAATGAGCACTTATTATTTCCTTGATTGTATTGATTGGACTATTGGGCAGGACGGGGTGCCCCATGTGGTACAAATATGGTGTTGGCAATGGATTGTGGATTGGGGACATACTGTGATCTTTGTGAAGTGTTAGCAACTTGGATGTGTTTAGTGTCAGTGACACCATCATTGACAATTTTTTTGTTCTTGTTCCAGTAGCGGGATTTTTCTCCAAATGATTTATCTTTGTCTTGGTTAAATATTTTGTTTTTCCCCTTAGTGATGAGGGCCCTCTAAATAGTAGTACCCTTCTCAATGACTTCGGTAAAAGTGGTAATGCAATGAAGGAATAGGTTATGAGCTATTTTAGGGTGGGTGTTAGTAACAAAGATGGTTACCAAATCTTTCTCATTGAGATGGGATTTTAGCCGACTAGCCAAGGCTCACCACCTTTTCAAGTAGCTTACAAATGTTTCTCCCTCACATTGCTTATCTTTTAGGAGATCTAAGGTATCAATGTCCTTATCTAGATTGAAGGAGAAGTGTGCAACAATTTTTCCTGACAGATCCACAAAGGAAGAAATTGACCCCTTCAAAAGACCCATGAACTAGTCTAGAGCTTTCCCCATTAGGCTCCTAGGGAACAATCATAGAAGGTAGTTGTCATTATGCATGACTTCTTGACAATGTGTGTAAAATTCCAGCAAGTGATTTCTTGGGTCACTCCTTCCTTTGTATTTATCAAATGTTGGCCTTTCAAAATGCTTAGGGAAGGGGACAAGTGATATGGAGAGATCAAATGTGCAAGGGAAAATCTCCTTAGATTTGTAGGACTTCTTGGATGTACCATTCTACATGTCCTTGAGAGTGGCTTTTATCTCTTCCTACTCCTTATTGATGGGTGTTGAGGAGGAAGGACCTATTGGATTGGAATGATCATATGGGAGATATTTCTAATGTGATAGAGGTGGAGGTAGAATGGTTTGATCATAAGATGGTAGAGGTGGATACAAAGGGATTTGTTGATATTGATTGGGATACATGGATTGAGGATTGGCATAAGCTTGTTGGTATGATGACGGGGCTTGGTAAAATGAGGAAGAGGTACCCTACTGATATGATGGTGGCTACTAGGAGTAATAAGGGTTGGATTGGTAATTGTAAGTTGTTTAATGTGGGGAAGTATATGGAGGTTGTTGTGGATTGGATTATTGATATTAAGTGTTTTATTGTGATTGCAAGGGAGTAGTGTAAGAAGGCTATTGTTGGGATTGTTGCGGATTATAGTAAAAATAATTGCGATTGGGATTGGATATAGTGCATTGCAAATTATAGGTGCTTTGAGGATGATATAGCTACTAAGCAACAGGGTTTCTTAGAATTTGTTGGGAGGATTGTTGTGATTGTGACGAGATTTGTGAATGTTGAGGGGGTTGTTGGTAGGATGGTGGTTGTTGTTGAGGAGGTTGAGATGGAATTTTGGATTGCTAAGGTGGTGGTTGATAAGATGGGATTTGTTGTTGAGGAGGTTGTTGATAGGATGGTTTTTGTTGTTGAGGAGGGACCTGTGATTGATGAGGAGGTTGTGATAGATTACCCTGTGGTTGGTGAAGAGGTGGTTGTTGATGTTGTGATAGAATTTGTGCATGATGTGAGGGTTGTGAAGGAATTTGGGTATGCTATAGAGGTTGTGATGGGGGTTGTTGAGGTAGTTGTTAATGAGGTGGTAGCGATGATGGTTCCTGCTATGGGTTACCCTGAGGTTGGGGCAAAGGTGACAAGGTGCTTTGAGGCTACTATTGAGATGTGAATGGAGGTGGGGGTAAGTTTAATGTGTGTGTGGGATTAGGAGGTGGAGGTGGCACAATGAAAGGATTATAAGCATTGCCCCCTATATTCCCTAAAATCTAACCCAATTGATTAAGTGGGAGAGATGGTGTAGATGGTATAGGCATTGGAAATTAAGGGATGTTCATGCCTTGTGGATTGGGAGGACCATGCAAATTACCAAGACCAAGAGGATTGTTAGGAATGGGTGCACCACCCATTATTGAGATCAAGATATAGGTAGGTGGAAGTTGATAACACACATCATTGCCAAACCCTCGTTGGTACCATGTATCTTGTGGCATGACTTGGGGAACTTGTGGAACTAATGAACTGGGATTCATATCTTGTGGTAGAGAAAGGGGTGTAATATTGACATATTTTTATAAATCAAACCCTGATGATGGCTTAATACTCTTCATGAGTAACATGGCGAGGATTCTATCATCGTGCTCATTAAGAAGATGATCTATCATTTGCACATTAGTAGGATTGCTAAGATATTTGTCAATTGTGAGCTCGGGTTGGTTAACCATGCTTTCCTCTGGGGGAGATTGAGTATGGCTATCAATGTTGGATTGCGATGAGCCGTCGTTGGTGGGTTGATCCTGAAGCTGAGCACCTTAGGAATGTTGTTGTTCCATGAGTTTCTTTGCTTGCAATTGGGTAAGGGGCATGAAAATGCAAAACAACCAAATGACTAAGATGACACTATGCCCTAAGATGCACTTAAATGATGACTTAGGTGATGACTAAAAGGATTTCTAAGATGATAGATCAATTGATTGGATGACTGAGGGGATGATTTGGATAATTTATTAGATTGGATTTAATTGGTTTGATTGATTAGATTGAATGATTGATAGGATTGGATGATTGATTGGATTGGATTAATAGGATCAAATGATTGATCGGATTAGATTGAGAGGACTAACTCTAAACCAATTTCAAGGGCTTAACTAGATGACGTATGATACTAATGATTGGATTGGATTATAAAAAGATGATTACAGTACAAAATCTACCTCAAGATGAGAGGAGATTGATAAGGCCCTGAAGAATTAATGACTCAGGATGGATGACAATCCTAAGTGAGTGTGAACGATGATGATCAGGGTTAGTTACCTAACCCAATTGGATAAAAAGCCCCTAAAAAAAATTCTAGGAGATTCAGATTGATAATTTGATGATGGATATGCAATCTAGGGATTTCCTAAGATGAACCTATGTGATTTGATTAAGGATTCAATAACTTTTGGAAAATGAAGACATACTAAAATGACGATCATGAGCTTATATGGATGATGATAAAAAAAAATTGATCAAAGAAATGGACTCCAAAAATAACAGGCTTTTAGTGGTCCAAAGGATTAACTCTCGGGTTTTTTGTATGGGACACACATATGCCTCTATGTATTGCAAGTTCACCCCTCCAAGTTATGAGATCGCCTATCTAAAGGTGAAAAAAATTTCCTATGTAATGGAGGATCGCCTATATCTTTTGATGTACGGATGGATTTCATGGGATCACCAAACTGAGCAATAAGGTCGCCTAAATCTTGATATGTACAGTCAAACAGACACGAGATCGCCCTTGTGGTCAATAGGTTCACCTATCTAGTTATTAGGATCACCTCTTTCTTTAGGTGTAAGGACAGGACACACAAACACCTATGATGGGATCACCTATTTCCTCGACTATACAGGTTGGGTGTGTACAAACCAAAAATGAAATGGTCTATTGGTTTAATAGGACTACCTATATGATGGGATGTACAGACAGAGATAATATGGACCAAAAATAGGATTCCCCTATGGACAACAAGTTCACCTATGCTAGGGGATGTATAGACAAATGACTAGTAGACTCAGACACAAAATCACCTAGGAAGATTTCAAGATCACCTATTCAGGGAACACATGGACGAGGATGGTATAGACAAGACATGGACTTGCCTAGGAGAATGATAGAATAACCTATTCTAGGGAAAAAGTGGACTCAAGGTCACCTATCTAGGAGACCTAGAAGGAAATTCGCCCCTAACAAGAGCGAGTTCACCTAAAGGATGACTAGACTAGACTACACATGGAATCATCCCTTCCAGGGCAGGATCACCTGTCTACAATGCAAGTTCACCCCTATGAGAAGAAAACTCGCCACTAAGGGCAAGGGTAGACTATGGAAAAGGATTGAAAACATGACAAACAAGAAGCAATGGGTTGAACTGACTCAGACTGATGACAAATACTAGTATATCACAAGAAGACACTCCAGACAACATAAGCCTAAAATTAGTGATAAGGGTTTTCTAACTCAATGTAGGCCCACCACCTTGAGGGGACACCCCAAGGTTAATACTCCATGATACTAAGGTGGATCTCTGGATCACCCTTTCTCATGAAGGTGGATAGCTAGAGATACAGTGGCACAGGGTCATCAACAGATGCCATGGGCTCACCTTCACTCTCTCACTTGGGAACTATCATAGTTCACCTTGAGGATTTCTATCTAAACCTAAGGGAGTACATGGTGAGTAACTTTTGGGTATGATTTGCATCCCCTGCACTACACCAAGCCATAGCTAAACATAGATCTCTATCTAGGTTGAATAGGCTATCTCGTGCATCCTCAATACACCAAGAGGGTGCGTGAGAAAAAACTATGAACACCAGTTTGTCACAAGTGTGGATCGGGAGCCCCAACAAGGTACTAGAAAATTAGACTAATATTGTACGTCTTATCTAGGTATCACCCTAGATTTGATGCTTCTCTATAGATGACATGAATGGACTGGGGTACAAGTTTGGCTCACCCCTTCTATATACCTCGCTAGTAACACATGGTTGAGATTTTCCCTTGGGTAATGAAATCCTAGGCAAGTCTCACTAAGGGAAGGAAATACTAGATGTTTCTACTAGTCCCCAAGCTTGCACATAGCACAAGGGGAGAGCGTACATGTACTAGTACTCCCTAGGTAGACTCGACTAGACTAGAATGAGTAGCAATTTATGGTCACCCAAGATCACCGTACGATGCAAGGGGAGCTTGCATATGTTAACAACCTGATCCCAAACATGACAAACAAATTAATTGACCCTTTAATTAAGTCTACTTGTGCATATATTAGTATAAAAATGACAACAAACAAAGCTAATCTAGGGGTCTTCGACCGATCGTCCTACAACAAATGTGTTAGTAATTTCATTGTCGGTCTTCATCAAACATGGGACAAGTTGCACAAATTGTTAATGAAATCCCACAATCATAGAAAAACAAGTGAGCATATTAGTCCCCAAATCTAAAATCAAATGAGAGCAAAAATTGAAAAATTCAACATTCTATATTACCTCAAGTTTTCCTCTGTATGAACTGAATTCACCCTTTCTAAATTTAGGATTGCCTTTATTTCGAGAATAGGCAGGGTCGTAATCACCTATCGAGTGGATGGGTGGGAGCGTATTCACCTCTGCATTCACAAGGGGATTGCCATTTCCTTCAACGAATCTTCTTGTTTAAGTGTCTTTGAGCATATTCGCCTTTGAAATAGTTGTATAAGGTCAATGGATGTAGGTTCGCCCCTTTCTCTGGAAGGGCAGGAGTGAATTTTCTTATGTCTATTGTAGGTCTTCCTCTCTGTCAAGTGGATTTTCCCATTGGGAGTGGATTCATCTATGTGTGTGAAACCCAAACCTAAAAATTTTAAACAAAAAACAAACATGAAAGAGACATGTGACATGGGTCTCACCGAGCATGCCAAAAATGTGTGCAAGTGAAATTCCTACTCTAAAAATGCAAAAAAAAATGAAATACAAAAGGGAAAATACTAGCAAACACTCAATGATAAGCCTAAGTTAAATTCAAAAAAAATATAAATAAATGATACCTTTTACCTTGCTTAAATTGATGAGTTGGTTGGCCCTTTTCTGATGCTTGATTATGTGCTCCTTTGTTGGAAAAATGGCATGCAAATGTGCTCAAAATGAAGCTAATGGGGTGGAGATTGCAATGATGGATATGGGTAGTTAGATAGATGCAAGATGGTGGCTCTAATGGTGGATAGTATGAGAGTGCTAAAGTTGGATTGAATGTTTGAATGCTTGATGGATTGAGTGGTGGTCAAATGAGGGAAATTCCACTACTTCTAGGGGAAGTGCCTCTAAACTAATGGATGGCTAAGATGCATCCAAGGTGGAGGAGATCAAGGGCTAGGGTGAGTTGATAACTCACAATCCATCTCATGCTAACATGTGTCAGATGAGGTGGACAAGAGGAGATGAAGTGGAAGTGAGGTGGAGGTACCATGATGTACCTTGGGAATGGACAAGATCTCCTCATAAAGGAGGTCTTTGTCCACATGTACTTTGAGAGGACATGTGAGGAATTAAAAATTCCTCATAAATCCTCATGGGGATCGGAGAAGGAATTAAAAATTTCTTATTTAAATGTGTGGAGTGAATAAATGTGAATTTTAAATTCACATGGGAAGGGGTGTAACTTCTCCAAAAGGAGAAAATATCTATGAAGGTTGACTAAGGGTACATGCCATAGATGGCATTAGGTGAGGTTAGGGAATAATCCATGATTAAGATTGTGCAAATGTGGGATTAGGTAGGATAATGAAGGATTAGAGGCAAGTGGGAGATTATGGAGGATGTGACCCTAATGATGATTAGGGATGTGCACATCCTAATCACAAATTAATTAGATTAATCTAGATTAAAGAGGATTATGGAGGATGTTGACATGAGGAGAGAGAAAAAGATGAATTAAAAATTGATTTAATTCATTTGGGTTAATGACTTTAAATTAAATAAATTGGTCTATTTATTTAATTTAGAGATGAATAGGGTAAGGTATTTAATTGATTAATCAAATACCTTAGGAGACATTAGGCTAATGTGAAATATTAATTAAATAATAAATTATTTACTTAATGTGGCTTAGGAATGTCGAATAGAGGAATGCAAGGGTGAATTTGACCATATGGGGGCATTCAAATTCAAGTGTCTACAAAGACATAGGAAAATAGGGTGGGGTTCAAACACATAGGGTTTTATACTAAATTCAAAATATTTCACCAAAATTACTATAAATAGAAAGGGAAAAATGGGGTGTAATGAACCTACCTTCTATTTCATTCAAGAAATGAGATCCCTCAAATTAAAATCCACTTTCAAACTTTAGGTGAGTGAATTCTTTAAGGAATCTTGCAATTTCCTTTAAGTGTGTATGGACTGAACAAAACTTTTGGTAGATGAAAATAAAATAGAAAATTAACTAAAAACTGAAATGTAAGACCAAATCTGAGTAGATTAAACATAGAGCTAATAGACACAATTTATTTCATGTAAATTGGATGAGTGGGGGACACTTAAAACTTATCTCAAAAATAGTTGCAAAGTGTCTTGAGACAACTTTTTGATAGAAATCATTGAATATAGGTTTTGGGAAAGAAATTAAAAATACCAAATGCACTCATTAATGATATGTAAAAATTGGATTTTGCAGATGAAGCATAATACTAATAGAAATAATTTATTTCATGCAGATTGGATAAATGGATAACGTTGTGCACCTATTACAAAATGATGTTTTTGGAAGTTATTTGAGGACTCATTCACTTCTTGGTGAATGGGTCTTTGCTGAGCTTTCTAAAATTGGTTTATGGGTCCATTTCTCCTATGTCTTCACTTGTAGATTCTTTGGGTTTCATAGTTGAGCAGTAATAAATAAATCCGAGATCTAATTTTTTGTGAGATGACAACAAAGGTGACAACAAATACAACTTTGCAACTTTGAGATTTTCAACTTTTCTTCAACCTACAAATCTGCAACACACAAAGAGAAGGGGAAAATGTTTATTTTTGGTGAATGGGGGTTTGTCTTGGTCAAACCCCATTTTGGTAATTAAATATTGAAATGAGACAATGAAACATGAAGGAATGATGAATGAACAAATGCAATGTTGCAACTCACCAAACCCTTGATTAAACCTTTGAAGGACTGAAATCTTGATGTGGATCATGCATGAAATGACTTCAATGGATGTGGATCTTGATGCTTGAATCTTGACTTGAATCTTTGACTTGAATGCTTGAATGAGATCTTGAAACCTACATTACAATGTTAGCTCCAAAACATGCATGAATGAACATAATTTGGAAATGATGCTTGAGATCTTTATTTCTACAAAAAATGCTTGATAAATCTACTCTTGAATGCTCTTGACAATAATTTTGGCTCTTATGAAATTTTGCTTCAAAAATTTCTAGTTGATTTGATAAAATAGTCTTGTATTTATAGACATTTATCCTTAATTTCTTGAAATTCAAACACTACAAGCCAACCTTTGAAATTTTAATTTAGGATCATAAAAATACCACCAAAATCATATTTTAAAATGGGTTCCAAGGCCTATGGAGGACCCATTCGCCCATGGGTGAATGGGTCCCAAGTCCTTATTCCTAGAACACACATTGCTCAATGTAAGGTGTTATGTATTGGAATTAATTAATGTCAAGTTTCCCTTTCAAAAAATGCAATTTATTAGGCTTGAAAATGAATTATAGGGCCAATTAAGGCATAATTAATCTCAATTAGTTAAGAGGTCCCAAAACTTAATGTGAAGATATAATTAAATACATTTTACAACACTAAATTAAGGAAAAATTAAGTCCATTTTAACTAGGAGGGCCCAAACAAGTGAGAAAATGTAAAGGGATACATTTTTCATCACTACACCAACAACTACATCTCCTTGGTATCTATATTTCATTTCTTCTAATATTTTCTCTATGATTCTAGTTTAGGTTTCATTTATATAACCTCCCATAGTTTCATTGCCCTTCTAGTCTACCCGCAATTAGACATTCTTTGGGAAGTTACTCTCAACTTCTTCTAATAATCATACCTGTTTACATCTCATTTTTATAGGCTTCATGTTAAAATAGATCTTTTGGGAGCCTTTTTAAAGTAGGTTTATCTCAAAGTGGGTGAGCATATAGAAGCAATAATTAGATTATGAGTATAAAACATTCAAGTGGAGATTATGCTTTTTGTATGGTCATTTGGTGGAGGCTTATTTATATAAACACATCAATGGTTAGTAGGACACTTTGTGTTAGTATAGAGAAAGTCCTTAGCATCTAATGGTTTTACTTGATTCTCTCCCCCTTTGTCTCATGTCTTCAACATCCTTCCTCCATGTAAATTGATATTCCCATGAAAACTTCATTTTGATCTCTTACTTTATATTTCTATTCAGATTTTAGGGTGCCCTAGTGAAGGTTACCTCACCTTCTAGGTTGTTCATGTCCCCCCTTGGATAATAAAGGAGGACATCTTAGGTCCAAGCATGGGGATCCCTTGTTCCTTTGGCATGGTAAATTCTTCTTTAGATTATATTAGGTTTTAGGCAACTAGCCCCTCTTGTGGGTCAGTTGCACCTTATTAGGTGGCTTCTAAGTAGTTTACTTTTTGTTCCACTTCATAAGTTGTTTCTCCTTCAAGATCATGGTTTGACTCCTTTTGAACTAAGTCTCTAGTTATTGGATGATCTTCATGTTCCCTTAAGGTGAATCCTCTATTATTAACCCCTAATTTTCCTATGATGGAATTAAAATTGATTGTATCCCTCTCATAAAATGTTTTGAATAGAAAACAAGGTTATACTAAAATTTCAAAACAAGAAATCCTCTTTTAAGAAAAAACAAGTTTCTAGTCTAATGGTTCTAAAATCTCATAAAAAAAAGTTTGAGAATAGATCTTGATTCTTAATGAATTATCTTATATTAATTTTAAATTCACTTTTACTTTTTTGTCTAACAATCTAGATGGTTTGTAATAAGATTTCTGGATTAAATTTTTATATGTAAAAGTTGACACACAGTTTAATCCAGAAATCTTATTACAATGTTATCATGGACTGTGGAAACTTCATGATTTTAATCTACATGGTTGTTCATTTTTTCCAATTAATCATTCTACTGTCATCAATTATCATTCTATAATGACTACCCTTAATTATATATGTTCATAATTTTATTCTTCTATACAATTAATTAGTATAATCAACTAATTATTTTCAAATATTTTTCAAAATTTTAAAAGTGGAAATTCCAACAAAAACTTTTCTCTAATCTAATCCAAGTAACACTTTACTCAATAGTTCCTTGATCTATTAGTAAAGTTGAATGATTCTAAATGGGCCCATTAGAGATCAAATCTTCTTGAGTGCCTTGACATCATAAGAGATGAAATTATGATCATGTCCTGGACAAATTTGACATAATTGATAGATACCCTTCAATTTTTTACTCTCAACCAAATTAAATTAACCTAAAAACTCGTGCTCAAGATCCATCAGCTAAAAAAATGAAGAACAATATAAAATCAAAAAAAAAAAAAAAAAACACTCTACTAAATTAATATTTTAAAATTGTGTCAATTCACTTTTCCTAATAATACCTATCTTTATAAATGCCATGTGGTCATTAAATTCCCAGTGCCTCTAATAAATCAGCTTTTAAATTTGGCAAATCATCAACCTTCCATTACTAGGATAGTTCATCTTGCGATATATACGGCCATAACGGCGGTCGAACATACCTTTCAGGATAGCCCCACGTGAGTGTAAAATTTCAGATATGCAGCTGGCAGCACGCAGCACTGAAATAATATGGGACCCACCGGTGACAGCAACAGCTGCTCTCCACTTAATTAATCTGACCGAAACTGGGCCCACCACGTTCATCCATATCTATGTCCCTGCCGCCTTATTCATACAATGGGGCCCACATGTTCCACCCAACACGTGCCGGTTGCTCGCTTTCTCACGTGAGATCAGGAACCGTATTCCAGCTAAGCAAAAACAGCTGGTGGTGGGACCCGCCCTCGTGTCGGATTCGCACTAATGATCATGCAGGATGATGTACTATCATTACACCGTTATGTAACGGACAAAAGATTTATTAGAAAATGTCATATCTAATTGACAGACACACTTACATTTACCCCTATCTAGTTGTGGGTCAACTTAGATATTTATGTCTTGCTTGCTTAGGTTTCCTCCAGTGTCATCTATTCTTGCTCTTTCTGAATTTAATGTATATATGTCAATCTATTTCCACCTACTTTTGAGTATCCATCCACATCATGGATTTTAAGTTTCCAATGAGATATATCTATTGTATATATCCCATCCACACAACACAAGGACTTTATTGGACAAGAAGGTCAATCAATGCATAGGCATTCCAAATCCATGATGGGTTTAGGTTTTGTTAGACATCTTTTTCTTTACATAATTACAAAATGGTGTATTGGGCTTACACCCAAAAAGTAAACATGCCAAAAAAAAAAAACCTATTTTATCATATATTTTTGGCCTATATTGGGGTGATAAGGTACACAACAATTTAGTTCTTTACCTAATTAAATAGTCAATTATCAAAGCCTCGATCATACTCATTTTGAACATTCTCATGTAGATATACTTCAATATTTTTAATAAAATGCCGTTTAGATATATATACATATAAACGTTGGATAGAGTAAAGGTTGAAGTATAGCTCCACCCAACATTCAAAATCATGGAGGGTGTAGGGGACTACCCACAATAAAGTAGACATCTTAACAAGGGAGATTCTACATGGTTTTACATGAATAGAAGCATGCATATGACGATGATAAAAGAGTTGTACCATCCTCCCTAATGAAATTTTCAAGGTTTATTATAGTTAATGAGAAATAAAATGTCTCTAAGGAGATATTTAGGTTAATCAATTTAAATTAATGAGTTGAGTTTAAAGGTTTATTTAGATTTGGATTTGAAAACATATAAAATGATTAAAATAAATGTGTGTTTTGATGTTAGAAAGAGGATATTGATTTGATTGTGATAAAGATTTGACATCTATAATTTGAATTTGAATTTAAATATGAAAATAGATTATTATGACAAATGCATACTATATATACCTAAAATTGACCATTAGATTTGGTCAATTTATCCCAATTCATCTTATTCTTGATCCCTCTATTAATTAAATAATATTTTTATTATTTAATTAATATTCACCATTTCAATATTCATCTAAAGTCATTCCCTCCATTTCCCCTAAGGTCCAATCTTAGGTAAATAATTATTCCTAATTATTTACCCATCCTTATTCCCTTTCTTTTAAAAATTAAATAAATAATTTAATTTATTTAATTCCTCTCTCCACATATCACATCCTCCATCACTTTTTATTAACCCTTAATCTTCATCTAATCCACCTCCCTAATCATGTACATACTTAATCTAAGTGGGGTTGAATCTCCCCTTCACTCACTTTGTCCCCTCAACATTAAATTTGCCCTTTTTGGAAAAGACCCCCCCCCCCACATGAGTCTTTTTCCCACAAGGCTCCAAAATAATTCCTTTTCCCATACCTCTTTTTCATAAAAGGAAATTTTAAACTCCCTACTTGTCCTCTTGGAGTGTGAGGACAAGGAATGCCTTTATGGCATATCTTCCCAAGTACCTCAAGGTACTCCCCATCCTCTCAAGCCCTCACATTGTGCCACTTGGAACAATCTCATGGCTTGAGAGATCATTCTCAATCTCATCCATTAGTCTCATGATCAAATCTCCACCCTTCACCCATTCTCTCCTCAAATTATATACCACAACACTTAGCCATTTTTACACATCTAACTCACCTTGGCATTGGAGTGTTGTTATGCTATTGAAATTTTGAGTGAGCATACATTGAATTGATAATTATGGATGAATCTACACAATGAGTAGATTGAAATAGTTGGATTTTGATAAATTCTATGTTGGTTTGATCTTCTCTTTCCTAATTTGATTTTTTTTTTTGTTTTATGCTTTTGTTTGGTTTTATGGATAAAATGAGTCATTTTCAAATGCATTTCATGCACACATTGTTGACTTGCCTAGTGGGACCCATGACATGGGTCATGCTGATCAAATTTGTTTTTTTAGTTTTCACATCATGCGTGTTTTTGAGGTAAATACACCTTTATTTGAGAAAAATAATCTTGTGGTTTAGAAAATACACCAAAATTTAGGTGAATCCGCTCTTGAGACATGCCAACAAATTACTTCAATGAATGTGCTTCAAGATACACAAATACACAAACACTTAGGTGAACCCACTTTTGAATTGGTGAATTCACCCTACTGTAGGTGAATCTACTCCTGAATCAATGAACTCACCTTGGTTTAGGTGAATTAGCTCTTGAATTGGTGAAGGAAACAATATTTAGTGAATCCACTTTAGAATAAGTGAATGGGCCTTATACTTTAGTGAATACATATATTTGGGATTTCAATGAATCCATGAAAAATTAAGAAAATTCATTATGTTACTTGATGAATCCATAAGGTATAGCTCATTTTCTATTTAGTCAATTTGAACTCATATTTTTCAATATTTTATTGGAATGATATGCTAGCTTAATAAAAAGAAATAGGGTCTACACCCCAAACCTTTGTTACTAGGGGGTCACATCCATCCCCCTCACCCATATCTTTGGGGTGGGTGTCCCAACTCACAATAATTTTCGATGATCATGTTAACATCATTTTTTTAACATATGATAGTCGATGACTGATGGATTTGAAACTTCTAGCATCATCTTTTGTAGGTTCACAACCAAAGTCACTTTATATTTTTATCACTAATCTAGGAACTAAAGTAGCATAGAGGGTCAATTTATTAAATTTTTCATGTTTGAGATCTTTTGCTAGCATATGCTCTCCCCTTATACCGTTTGACCATCATTGGTAAGGGGTCCTTCACCCTTTGGGGTTGTGATCTTTGTCTACCTAGGAACAGGAAAATAATATTAGATTGCCTCATGGTCATACACTAATTTTCAAACCTAACTGATTAATCTTACAGCTTGTATGATTGTCTGGTGTGTTTTCTTATGATAAAATTATGCATATCTTTAGTAAATCTAATTTGTGCCATCCATTTTTCTTGCATTTATTGTATTCAATCCTTTTATCATATGTTGGGTCTTTCTAAACAAGAAAATCCACTGTCCTTGGGTAGGCGAATATGCCTTATTGATAAGTAAATACACCCTTGTATAAATTCCTATCCTAAGCATATGTCTATCATTAAGCAAATGTTCTTTGTCCTTGAATGAATTCTCTCTCTTTTTAACAAATCCACCCTATCAATAGGTGAATACACCCTTGTTATCCCTTTTCCAATAAATTTTTCCATTCTTGGGAAATCCAACATGCTATCTAGAAAATTCCTCTTCCTTTAGGTGAGTCTTCCTTGTAGAATAGTGAGTACACGTTTTTGCACACATGGTCATCCTTATAGTCTAAAATAATTCAAATCCTTAATCAATAAATGAGACTTGTTAATAAGAAAATATGAAATAGCTTAATAAAATCTACCATATCCATAGGTGAACCCATTTTCCTTGAGTTCAACCTAGTGTCACTCTAAAAAATTATGCCTATCCTTATTTGAGTGAAATATGTTGTCACTTAAGTGAATTCACTATGTGTTCAAGAACATATAAATTCAACCTCGTCCAAGAAAATACATGACCCTTTTAATGAATGCACTATACAAATGTGAAAGAGTATACATTCCCCATACAAAATCTAAATAGAAAAAATTGAAGTATAAAAATATTCATATTTTCAAAACTATCCCAACTCAAGCTTTAGTAAATCCACATCTAAAATCTTCTAACATCAAAAAAAATATCAATATCCATTCTTCTATGTTCTTCTAATCTCTTCCATTTATCTTTTATTCATCTCTTTCTATTTCTTTCATCCATGCCCATCCAATCCAACATCTTGAATCCTTATCCTCTCCCAATAAGACCAAAACTAGTAATCAAGGGCAACCCTAATTATATTGATGATGATGAAATTCTTGTTGATCAAGATGAGTATGATATTAATCCACCCTATTTGGATGATGATGAATGTATTGTTGATCAATACAATTATGAAATTCATCCCCTTGATTCCATCATTTTCAACAAGCTTTCCCCAAGCGCCCACCACTCATCCATTCATTTTGAAAAATAAATAGATAGAATAAGCTATCCAATCACACCTCCATGCATTTCCATTGGTGAAACTTGTGTTGCCTTTGACAAGGGAACAAAATTTTATCCTCCATCCATATCTCCCTCTTATATCTCACCCACATAGCCTCCTCATATAATATCCATACCTCCATCTTCTCCTTTAGTCATATCCTAACCTCCATATTTACACAACAACACCACCACCTACACTCCTAATCCAAATCCATTATCGATCACCATTTCCCGATCCATATTCTAATCCATAATCATAATCCTACCACTACATGCCCTTACCAAACCACCCAACCACAATTTTCATCTCATCTTAGTTCCTTCCCATTCTTTCTATCTAATATCAATCCTTCAATCCATAATACTAATCCCCCACTACTCCTAATCCCCCATCTAAGAATAGAACATACACATATATCTCATTTTATAGTTCCTCCAAGGACTCCTAGCAAATGAACCATCACAAAATCTACACCCTAAAGTTGTGAAGTCATGTCAACCCACTCAATAATCTAAGGTCAATATTGACGAGGTTATTCCTCCATCTCTATGTCACCTAATTACTATCCTCCAAATCCACTTATCCATATCTTTTTCCTAATCTACCTCCATCCATGCTAAATGCAAAAAAATTAAAAATCCAAAAAATAAGATTAAGAAATCTAAAAGCAAAAAAGAAAAAAGAAAAAAGAAAAATGTAGTAAAGAGAAAAAAATTCAATGGTGAAAAGTTAGAAAATAAGCTCCTTGAGCAAGTACCATGATGAAAACTTGAAAAATAGGCATCATGTGTAAATTCCCCATAAATTTTCTTTCTACACATGGGGGAAAACTTTTCTCCTAGCTACACATCCATCATATCCTTCAAAACACATACTTACCCCACCCATCCATCATACCCACTCCTATCAATTCTAATCCCTCCATCCTCCTTAATATTTTGATAAAAAGAGGAGAAAATATCCATTCATTCTCTGGAAACCTCTTCACATATATTCCCCCATTACACACTTTTTGTTCCTCTATTAGTATATCCTTCCATCCATCCTTCCTCCCCTCCAAACCATATAATACTTTCACACACCATCATATTCCTCATGCACCCATCATGCTATCATCCACCTATATCCCTTGTCTTCCCATTATATTGTCCTTCCTCCCCTCTAATCCTTTCATCTTATCCATCCATAATATCTTATCCATCATGCTTTCAACCATCTAATCCTTTCATCTAACCTTCATATCTCTTATCCTCCCATCATTCTATCATGTGTACTATGATGAGAATCCTAATTCCTTTTCATACATGATATATCTAGAATGGGGAATATTATTCCTTTGTGATAGTCCTTGGAGGTTGCATCCACAATTTCCCTCTATTTAAACCATAATTCCCTCCATCCTCTAT
Source organism: Sequoia sempervirens (assembly GCA_007258455.2). Lineage (NCBI taxonomy): Eukaryota > Viridiplantae > Streptophyta > Pinopsida > Cupressales > Cupressaceae > Sequoia > Sequoia sempervirens. The sequence goes on from VDFB02105785.1 coordinate 375,540,867, forward strand.
CCAAAATCTTCATCATTTCTTCCCATATTCCTCCCATCTCCCAATCCTCCTCCTCCCTCCATCCCATGACCCTTTCATTTCACCATCCTTATTCATTTATCCTTTATCAATTACTCCCTCATACCCCCTCATTCTCCCACCTACTTGTCCCTTATCATTGGTATCTAGCTCTAAACTACCCCCAAGTAATTGAATACCATCTATCCCATCATTTCTTTGCCACCATGTTTTGAGCTAATTCTACTCTCCTAATTCTTTTTATCCCCTACCATCCTTCTTATCATATTCCTTTTATGATTTATAGAATATTCCATCATTGAGCTTCACGCATGGATTTATTGGAATATCTTGCTAATCCTTACACATAATCACAATCCTCATCCGATAAACCAAAATACAATATATCTCACATCCCTTGTACATATTGTATACATTGTAAGTAGTGTTGTTATCTAAGTTCATCCTTGTGTATGTTGTCTTCATGTTATTAAGAGTCCCTTATAAGTTGATTTTTTTTTTAAATTCCTTAGCCCATTTGGGCATTGAGTATCTTGATCATCTCTTTTCATAAGAATCCTATGACCTATTACTACCCACCCATTGTTTGCCTTTGCACGAAATATCATTCCTTACATCAAGTTGCATCCCCCCATCCATCATCCTTATGAAAAAAGGTACTTCAAATATTTTATTATTTCATTGGTATTTTATATTTTTTATCATTCTTTTGAGCTTCTTGTTTTACCTACTCAGGGTCACCATGATCCATCATATCAAGACATAATTTAAACAATAAAGCTAGGGGAACGTATTGGCTTTCATGTGTTGCATTTTCATGACTTTCCTACATCATACCTATTGAGGTCATTTGTAACCTTGTGTTACTCTAGGACATTCCTTCTATTTGTTGTTTTCCACCATTGTTCCCACCAAATTTTGTTACTTGGTGAGATGTTGGATTAACCTTCTTATTTGTTAAGTCAATCATATGCTTGTGATAGAAAGTCACCTTGGTTCCTCATACCTTGGTGCATAGTATCACATGCTAAATCAAATTAAGTTCTCACTAAATGGTAGTTATGATTCATTATTCCAAATCCCCCATTCATTTATCCTACATCCCTATCTCTCATCAACCTATCCTATTTGTTTCCCTCACTCCAACTTAATTTTGGATTTTATGTGTGCATATTCCCTTCTATCTTCCATCTTTCACCCATCATGTTTCTGCATTTTATGTATTGTGGCTTGACACTTGCATCCATACAACCTCATTTGCATCTTTCCTTCCATCTAATCATTTCATTATCCATTAAGTTAATTTTAGGATAATATAATATTTTTAGTCTAAGCATATTTTCATCCATCATATCCATCCATTTAATCAATTGATTGCTCCCATACAGTCCACTAACTCATTTGACTATAAAATCTGATGAAAATGTCCGACTAAATATGTATAATTTGATGTATCATCAGGTGCTTGTAAAATTTGATGTGTAATTTTCAATTTTTAAAAAGTTTATGCCTGACGTTCGTCGAAATTTCGACGAACTTGGGTTTCGTTGAAATGTCAACTATCAGTTTCATTGAAATTTCGATGTCCAAACATGAAAAATAAGAAAAAAATCAAATTGTGGCCAACATAAAGAAAAGTGAGTTCGTTGATTTATTGCGACAGTGTTTTGCTCTACTTGAGACAGTTTGTGGAGAACTAAGGACGATTTTCTTGGGAAAAATCAGAAAAAATTCTTGAGAAGATATCACCAGGTTGAGGGTAGTCATTGTCTTTTTGTAGAATTCAGTTGTGAAGTCAGATTTGTAGTTCCAGGTTTGAAAATCACATTTTAAAGCAGCATCTCATCAGATTTCATTTTTAGAGGTTTAGGGTTTTGAGAATTTCATGTCTAGATTTTGTTGTGTGGAATCACCATAAGATCACAACCAAGGAACAGATTCTTGTGGCTGTAATTATGTGATCCATAACTCTATTGGTCATGTGGCACATTTGTGCTATAACAAATACATGATGCATTCATGTGTGACCCAAGTTTAATGTGGCTATGTTGTGATAGAAATGGAGGCACTCATGTAATGTAGTTAATTCAGGTTGTAAAATGTAGGTGTCAATCATCATTGGGTGCATTCAGGTGTCTCAAGTTTAAAGGTTAGGATGTAATTATTGCATGATCAAAGAGTGATTACCTCTTGCTGCAATAAAGAGCCTATAATTCTAGTTGATATGTAGAGTGGTTGTGTTATATCAATTATGTAGTGCATTCAAACACATCCCATGTTTAATGGGCTATTCTAGAGAGTGATCAATATTTTCTAAACCTTATGAATTTTACTTAAAAGTGTATAGCTTAAACTACAAACCAAGTTTGTTACATACTTGAATGCAATCTTGGGTTACCGCAAACTATAATAATGTGATTTGCTAATAACCATTATGGAAAGTATTAAAGCAAGACCCATGCTATATAGGATACATTTTTCGTGATCAGGTTTACATACCTTAATGATCAAACACAAGTTTTCCACACACTCTAGTATACAATCCAAGATCATACCACAAATTTTTCAAGACAACTAATTTTCTGACCCAATATTTAAGGTTGTTTTTTAATACCAACAGAAGCATTGGTATGAGCATGATTAGGGTACAAACCCTAGGCCTCTATAGAAACATAAACAATAACCTTAGCGGATTAGTGAGGTTGCAATACCAGAAAGATTGAGACATTGTAGCTAATAACAAAATCTTGCAATCTAAAGATTGTAGCCAATAACAATCACACTATGTAGCTTAGTGACATTTGTAAATGCAATCTACGGTAAGAAGAATGACAGTCACTTGAGATGTGAAATTCAAAAAGAGGCTGAGCAGTGACAAGATAATAAAGCTCAAACCTTGCATAGTAAAGTGGAGATTTTAACAGTGAGTTTCCTTACCCCCTTGCTAACCTTAAGGGTTTTTCAAATGCTTTTGGTAGTGTTAAACAAGGCAAATGCAATCAGGGAATGAATTTCCAAATGAGGTAACAATGGTAATCATAGGTTCAATGTTTCTCCTTAGCCATTAATGTATAATGGAGGTAGTGGATTGCATGTTTGAGCAATGTTTTGAGACTCATCGAAGATGGGAGAATAGTAAATAATACCTTGTGGACTGTGAAGTAGTGTCAATAAGGTTGAAGGTTCTTAAGATCTACAATACCATGAAACAATGAGTCCCCTGTAGTAAGTAGGCATTCTATAGGGCATAGTTTGATTTTATAGAAGGATGCTCATGAAAGGAATCTTCAAGTGATAGCGAGTGAGTTGTTTGAGATTGCAGTTGAGGGTCCAATACCCAGTCTTAAATGAAGTTAGCAAAGCAGTAAATGTGCAAGAAAATAAAATTGTACACAATAAACAATTCATAATGTTATCTTGCATAATGCCTTGAGTTTGAAGACAAAAATCTCATTGTATCTTGATGAAAGTGGTGACCTTAATGGTCAATCACTGGCAACCATGATTTTAAAACATGCTATTGTGCTTATGGAGGCGGCTTGTATTTTAAGCTGATGAGTGATGATTTGGAACAATAGCAGTATGAAGGACTTGTTTTATATGCATACTATGTAGTCTAACTTAATACAACATTCTTAGAAGAGATTGAAGGTGGATTATGGAACTCAATGGTTATCATGAAAAGGATTAAAGCAAAGACTGAGATCTATTTAAAAACCACGGTCATGAAGATATTAAAAGATGTGCATGAAGAAAGCCCTAGTAGTTTGAATTATGAATGCAATGCCAGAGAATGGTGTGTTGGAAGTGATTTGGGAGATCTCCACATTATCTAGTACGATACATCATTTATTTATTTTTTTAATTAAAGAAATCATTCTAAACCCTATATAGGATACGGTGATACTTAAAAGTCTCTGAAGGAATTTGAAATGATCTGAATATGTAAGTAAATACCTAGATTACAAATAGTAAGCGGGAACAATGTAAGATTTGTTGAGTAGAGCAAGAATGAGATAAGCAACAATGAATCCTATACCTCCTTTCACACACATCTCCTCACTGTTCTCTGTCATTCTTTACAAAAACACTTCTCCATTTTGGCGGTCTATGCTTGAAAATAATGTTTTGACGAAGGTTTTAGAGTATGTTTATTAAAATGAAAACTCCATTTTGGTGGGCTACGCCTGAAAATAAGATTTTGACAAAAGTTTTAGGGTATGTTTATTAAAGTTTTAGAGTATTTTGGCGGGCTATATTCTTGATTCCCTAAATGATTTATTCAAATGTATTGTGACTAAATAAATGACTAACTATTTAGTCATTTTTATTTGTGTGACTAAATAATTTTTAATCAATGACCAAACTAGTAATTTATTTACTCATTTATAGCTGAGTTGCAAAAAATGAGCAAAATTTAGTCATTTTTAGTTATTGTGACTAAAATTTTTAGTCACCTAGTCATTTTATTTTGCCAAATTCTACTAGTGTGTGCTTCCTTGTGGGTGGGAACTCTCTCAATGTTGAGGGCCCTAGGGATATTTCGTCTGTAAGAGTGACACATTACATCTTTAACTAAGGATAAATCCCATTATTGACATTAGCAGTGGTAGTTCGACTTGTTGCTCCTTAGGAATGGGTCACTTATGCTACTAGCTTTCATTATCTCCATCGTTGTAGGAAGTTTGCGATCCAAGTTTCAATATTATGATTTTAGGAGTCTTAACAGTTGGAAATCATAGTAAAATAAGAATTTAATAAGTTTTGGAATTAGCATTTTAAAAGTGTTTTTTGGGGTCATTAACTTTAGACTATCTTCTCTTTTACAGGGGTGGTTGCATGCCAAATTTTTCTGGTATAAAATATCGAAATTATTAGATTTTGTTACCTGTCTATGAATACAAATTATTGGAGTGTGAGTTTGATATTTTTTGAAGATCTAAATAGTCAAGCTTGGTAAAGAAAAATCATGTCAGATAATATTAGTCCAGAACAAAATGAAGAGACACTTGATAGATTATGGGCTAGATTGAAAAGAAAGGGTGATGGGAAATGTTATTATCCTTGCAATAATTGCAAGGGCTTAAAGATGAGACAACTTTTAATCACAACAGCTGAGAAACATTGTAGGAAGCATGGTCACGTTGAAGGGCATGATTATCGTCCATTGAGTAGAATTTATTCATTATATCGTTTATATTGATTGAATTTGTAATGTTTATATATGCGTTTTAGCTTATTTATATATATATATATATATATATAATCACTTGATCATGATCATGGTTTATTTGTGTATATCATTATTATAAAGGTGGCGTGCCCTAGGGCAGATGATATGGATTATCACGGCCCGAAGAATGTGGTTTTGCAAGTGGACGAACATGGAGTTGTGAATATCAAAGTTGAAGTTAATGATCCTATGGAAGAAGATGATCATGTGCCAGAAAACACAATTGAAGATGATGGTACAAATACATTAATCCATGACACATTTAGTGGTAGAGCTGATCATGATGATCGAGATGACTTTGATGATGTTCATGATTTACCTATACTTGAGAAGGCACACAAGCCCCTTTATGAAGGATCCCAAACAACTCTTCTCTTTGTTGTATTGTTGTTGTTGAACTTGAAGGTTATGAATGGTTTATCAAACATAGCAATCTCACGGATGTTAAGGTATGTCATATATGTCATCTTTTTTCATCTATTTTAATTGTTGTTAGTTCATCACTTATAAATAAAGGATGAAATATGTACCATTAATATTCTTTATATTAACAAATTATTTTTTGTTGTAGATTGATTGGTAAATTTTTGTTACCACCATCAAATATTTTACCTCACTCATACCAAGATTTATCTACCATTATGAAAGATATCAGAATGGAGTATCAAGCAATAGATGCATGTCCCAATGATCATATTATATATCATAAACAACAGGAATTTGCAACAAAATGCTCAGAATGTCATATCAGTAGATATCAAACAAATCAACTAACAAGAAAGGTGCCTTGCAAGTTTCTTCGTTATATTCCCATTATTCCACATATGCAATGATTATTTAGGTGTGAAAGCTTAGCGCAATTTATGAATTACCATGCACAGAATAGAAGTGGAGATGACATTCTTCGAATGCCTGCGGATGGTTCTACATTTATGAGCATGGAGGAAAAATGGCCACACTTTAAAGAAGAACCTCGTAATCTCAGGCTTTCATTGGGAGTGGACGGTGTCAATCCATTTGGAGAGTTGAGATCTATTTACTCGGTGTGGCCTATTTTTGTTATCAACAATAACATTCCTCCATGGATGTCAATAAAGAGGGAGTACATAATGTTGTCAATGATTGTTCTAGATATTTGTTTACATCAATTTTATTTAATGTAGTATCATCTCATTTTTTTTATTTGTTGCATAATGACTTATTATTTTTTCATTCAATAGTCTTGTACATTAATTTATATATATTGCAGTAAAATGGTTATAATAATTATTTAATGTTTATGTTCATTATTCAACTAGGTAAGTACCAATATAAAGATATGAATGTATATATCGAGCCTCTTATCGACGAGTTACTAAAGTTATGGAATGGTGTCACTATGTATGATGTCTCTAAACCAATAGGAGAAAAACAATTTCAATTACATGCAATGCTTGTATGGACAATTCATGATACACCAGGGCTAACACATTTTTGTGGTATGTTATAACGTTCGACTACACTTTAACAATATTTAATTTGATGAAGTAGATATCATGCATGTTTTTAAAATAATCTATTCATTATATATAATTATAAAAATTGACATATTTAATCCAATTATATATGATTTTGTAGGTCTTCAAACAAAGGGAAAATTTTCATGTCCAATTTGTGGTCCAAAGATGAAATCTTGTCATTCAACAAGTTTAGGAAAGCAGGTGTTTGATGAGTATAGGCACTTCCTCCACAAAAATCATAAGTATCGAACTACTGAAAAACATCTTTTCAATGTGAAAGAGGAGACTACATCAAAACCACGAAGAATGACACCTCGCCTATGGAAGTTGGAATATATTAGAATTAATCATCAAGGTTATACATCAGATAAAATTGTTTATCTATCATATATGATATGTTTTGAATTTATATTTTTATATTGTGTTGTGTTTACTCATGTTGTAATTGAAAATGATTGTCGTTAATTTCTTTAACTTATATGCTTCATGAAAGTCATCAAGGCATTAATGGTCGACTTCCACAAGGACTAAAAAGTTATCCTAGATAATTTAGTAGGTTGCCCTACTATGAGCAGCTACAAATTGTGTATTTGTTTGATACAATGCATATCAGAAATAATATAACAAAAATGTTATTAAAAATATTGGATGGAAGGCATGACAAAGAAAAAATTATCAAAATTTATAGTGACATTTAGGAAGCTAATCATGCAATAAAAAATGTCATTCAATTAAATAGCGATGGAGACCAAATTAATATAAGTTCCCTTCCTTGGTTATTAACAGAGCAGCAAAGCAATGTTATAAAAGAAGTCATACGAAAAATTCAATTTCTCACAAGATTTGCTACAAACATAAACAATATAATAACAAAGAAAGGTGAATTTGGGTCAAGGATGAAAACGCATGATTGACATACCTTCATTAAGGTAATTATTCTGGTATATTATATACACTTGTATAATGCATGTACTTTTCAGTGTATTGTGTTTACTACTTTTGGAAAAATAATGAAAAGATCATTTTATAATTGTTGCAGTATGTTCTATCTCTATCTCTCCCAGACAACTTTGACAACAATGTCAAGCAAGTTATATATGATCTTGGAAAATACATGAGCTAAGTAGCGATATTTGTTCAATTCATTGTATACATCTTATAATTGCCATTTATTTTACTTGTTATGTAATATACTGTATATTTTTATTAAATATCGTTAATATATTTGCACCTTGAATCACTTGTAAATGATTGTCATCTAAAGAAATCCATAAAGAAGATATAAATTATTAGAAGAGAAAAATTCTTTGTCTAATGTGTGAAATGAAAAAGTGTCTACCTTTGACATTTTTCAATGCATAAGAACACTATCTCATACACCAAGTTGAGGAGATTGAATTGTGTGGACCTGTACACACAAGGTCAATGTGGATGGTTGAGAGGAACTTGAAATTTTTGAAGGCTTTGGTTAGACAAAGAGCACATCCTGAGGGTTCTATGGTGGAGGGATATATGGTATACCGGACCATGGTGTACATTAGTGAATATCTTCCTAAGTTTGCAGCAAAGATCCATGTAGATCGCATTTGGGATCCCAACTCCATTAACAAATTCGAAGGGGAGTACCTGATGGGGAAAGGTAGATTGAGGAAAGTGAGAGGTAATTATAAGATGGTCATGGAGATTAATTGGGAATACATTTTACATATAGTTTTATGTATATTGTATTTATTTAATTATTAATCTTTCATATGCATCAATTATAAATTAAGGTTGTATACTATGGTATTTAATTAATTATACATCATTTGTGAATTTCAATTTTTTTGATACATTTGGTTGAGAGTGGGATGCACTTTATTTGTACATAATAAACAATCTTGATTGGATGATGGAGTATGGATTGAATGATGTCAACAATCTGGTCGCGCATTAACATGGGAAGGTGTAGCTTCATTGGTTAAAGAAGCTCATCGTAATGGAAATTCCAATGTTACACAAAGAGAAATTGATTTAGCATATGGTTTAAGAGATAAACAGGTACCTATAAATATATTAATCACCCATATTATTTAATTATTTTCAAGTATATTGATGTATATATATGTTGAGATTGTTTTTTTACATACATTTAGCCAAGAATAATATGAACATCAATTGATATTGCAATAATTTTTGCATGTTTGACATATTGCAGGTGAAACACCACAAGGCTATGTGGTGCAATGGTCATAAATTTTGAATCAAAATGTTGGATGACATGAAGAAAACTTGTGATTCTGGTATAACTACAATCTATCAGGTGACTAATGTTTCATCTAGAAACGACATACATCCAGAAGTGTCATAAAATCGATACTATGGGATTTTGGATGATATACTTGAGTGTGACTTTAAGTCCTTCAAATTAATTTTGTTCAACGTCCTATGGTATAAGCTACAATTGAATGAAAATGATCCTGAGAGAACTATTATTAAACATGATAATAGATTTACCATGGTTAATACAAGGTCAATCAAGCGAGCTAGAAATGAGCCTATGTTCTTCCAAGCCAATGTGAGCAGGTATTTTACTCAAAGGTTCCAAGTAAACCAGGTTGGTCATTTGTTGTTAGACATGATCCAAGAGGAAGGCCGGTAAAGTATAATTTGGTGGAAAGAGAGAAAGAACTAGAAGATGATGTAGATGATGATCAGGATCAACAGTTAGTTGATGATGTCCCTGACGAAGATGTCGAAGAGGAGGAACTAGATCATGATGATGTAGGAGTTAATGTTCATGAAGATGATATCCATGTGGATGATAACATTTTTGAAACTGATATTGATGATGAAGTATGTCCAATCCTTACAATGTCGAATCCGGATCAGATGATACAAACAAAGAGTTGGATGAAGAAGAAGATCAATGACATTGAAATGTATGAGTTATGTGATTATATTATCTATTTGATATCAATTTCTTGATAAATTATATTTGACTTATGTGGTTACATAATTAATTTATGATATTTTAATTTTATGCCATTACATAATTAATTTAATGTACTTTTTAATATATGAAAGGTCAAAAAATAAAAACATTTCAATAGTGATGTTAACAACCTTGAAATTAGTGTGTTTTATGTTTCATGTGATCATAAATTAAAAATCAGGTTAGAAGAAATTTCAGTGGTTGATGTGTAAAGACCTTCAAAGGCATAAAGTGATCATTATAATGGTTAGCGATGGTTGAGGATTTAAAATACAAGCTCTTGACATTGAAAATCCATGTTTTCTTTAAAATTTATATATTTTTCCTGTTATGCAGCACTGTACGGTCACATGTAGCCATATTTTGATGTGAAATCAATTCCAGGTCATGAAGATATGTGTTAGATTTGATTTGAATCTGATTTGAGGGCTTAAGGCATTGATTTGAGTTAGAAAACTTCATTTCTTTGCATACAACCCAATTACCCTAATTTTGAGGGTTTTGTAGTCCAAACATGATATAAAGGGGCTCTTACACTTTTTTGATTACTGTAGCTTGTGTAAGAGACCCCATGGATAATGCTATAATTGTAGGATGCATGAATAGGGCGTAGGATAAGAAATAAAGAAGGTATAGCTCGGTCCTCAAGGTTTTGTGAAAAAAAGCATGTGAAATGAGAGGTACTTTCTGGCCCGATGCTTGTTTGCTCCTTCATTTTCTATAAGAAGGATTTCAAAGCCAAAAGTACGGGTTAACAAGTTAGATATTTTTTGGTCGAGTCTAGGTAGAGTTGTAGAGAAAATTGTAAAGCTGATAGTTTTAAGGAAAATGCAATTTAGGTTTGTGTCATTCAGTTGTAGGTTTTGAATTCATGGGGATTTGATGTTTTATGACAGAACTAGCATTTGAATTGAAATGATAAATTCAAACTCATGTCTCTCCATTGTACATGCATATCTAAATTTTGAATAAGATAATCAAGGGTTGTCTCATTCATCTCACTCTTGTGGTGTGTATGATTTATGTTTTGGCTTTAATTCAAGGAATTAATTAAAATGCTTGAATGGGATTTTAGGTGGATATGTTCTGTATAAGTATTTGATAAGTAGTATTGGGTTATAATACATATTGATGAAATTGTGAAGCAATGTTCTCAAGGATCTTATATGTTATCTGTTAAATCTATCATAAACCCTTAGATGTTTATGAATTTGACTCCCTCAATGGATATATGGCACTGATGTAAGTTGTACTAATTTGTATAGTTCAGTATTTTGTTTGTCTTTACCTAGCACTTGCTACAAATTGCAAATCAATGACTATTTTACACTGTGGAATGTGTTGTAGTTATCTCATGCTCTAAATAGTTGATATTACTGATGAAAAACTAATTCTATTTAGTATTATGCTATTATGTTGAGCTATTAAATGAGATTATATGTTATTGTTAATGTTGTTTATGATAATGTGCAGAGGCTGTAAAACATTAGCGATCACCCTCGAGCCCAGAGCCCAAGCAGGAGGTCTTTAAAATCCCCGCCAGCTGGTCTAGGTCCTTGAGCTGCCCTGGATTGGAATTGGAAATTCCATAGGTAGATTAGAAGACTAACTCGTTAGAGTAAAAAAAACAAAAGTAGAGGGAGAGAGACAGAGGGATTCAGGAGAGAGAGAGGGAGGGTGTGGGAGAGAGATAGAGGGTAGAGGGGAGGGAGATAAGAGGAGTGAGAGAGAGAGACTTGATAGAGGGAGAGGGGGTAGGAGGTGAGACTTGAGAGAGAGGGAGGGAGGGGTGAGTGGGAGAGAGATAGAGGGTAGAGGTTTAGGGTTTAGAGTTTAGGGTTAATAGTTTAGGGTTTAGAGTTAAAGGTAGAGGTGTTGGTTTGTTTTTTACATAACCAGGTTGGTCTTCTAATCTACCTATGGGATTGCCAATTCCAATCAAGGAAACTCAAGGACCTGGACAAGACGGAACTTTAAAAATCATCCTACTTTGGTTCTACAAGACCGAGAGGGTGATCCTTAATGTTTACAACCTGCACCAATATCATAAACAACATTAACCAACATATAATCCATTGAATAGCTCAACACAATAGGATAATATCGAATAAAACTGGTTGTTCACCGATAATATCAACTATGTGGAGCATGAGATAACTAAAACACAATCCATAGTAAAATATAGTCATTAATTTGCAATTAGCAAGCTCTAGGAAAAGACAAACAATTATTGAAATACACAAATAAGTACAACTTAGATCAGTGCCATATATCCATTGCAGGAGTCAAATTCATAAGCATCTAAAGGTTTATGATAGATTTAATACATAAAATATAAGATCCCTGACAATATTGCATTACAATTTCATCAGTATGCATTCTCACCCAATACTACTTATCAAATCCTTATACCAAACATATCTGCCTATAATCCCATTCAAGCATTTTAATTAATTCCTTGAATTAAAGCTAAAATAAGGATTATATGCACCACAACAGTGAGATGAATGAAACAACCCTTAGTCATCTTATTCAAAATTCGGATATGCATGTACAGTGGAGAGACATGAGTTTGAATTTATCATTTCAACTCAAATACTAGTACTATTATACAACATTAAATCCCTATGAATTCAAAACCGATTACATAATAACTCAGAACCTAAATTGTATTTCTCTCTAAAACCATAGGAATTTACAATTTTCTTTGCAACTTCACCTAGACTCGACCAAAAATTATCTAACTTGCTAACCCATACTTCTGGCCTTGAAATCCTTCTTATAGAAAATGAAGGAGTAAACAAGCATTGGGCTAGAAAGAACACATGTCACCAGCTAGTTGGCACACCTAGTGATATTCCAAAAATTGTTACAAAAACCATCACCTTGGAGAATATTCTTGTTCATCATGTCAGCTGAGAAAAGTTGATGCAACAACAAAAAACCACAAGAAACCCATGCCGAGAATGCCATCAAAAAAAAAATGGAAACTGTTGTAACCACAACATCTGATTTACCACTTGTTAGTAGTCCATTCCTTTTACTCTTCCTCAGTCAAATATTTAGTTACCCATTTCTGGTATTCTTCATCAGTCGACCAGTCAAAACTAATCACCTCATTCACCTTGGCATTATAAGGTGTGTATTTTACCGCTACTTGATTTGCATCTCTTTCAAAAGATTCCAAAAATGAGCAGGTACTAATAATTTTATCCATACAGCTCACCAAAAAGTCATAATCTGAGTCATCACAAATTAATTTAATTTGATCATTGATGACTTCACTTGCTTGATCCTGCCACTGCTGGAGTGACCTAATTTTCCCTTGCTCGTCAATTATATCTGGTAACAATGTGTTACCCCAATCATTAAAATTATTCACCAATTCCCTAATCTTCCTACTCAAATCATCTGGTAGTGTCTGAAAACCTTTCAATTATTTAACCAACACTTGAGTAGGCTTTAATGATTGGGGCCTATTATTTGTATCAAGCCTTGAAGCCTTATACATGACATCCAAATCACTAGCCCTAGGGATCCAATTTTCAATCAATGGTACCACTACTTCCTGATCCCTATCAATATTATTTATTGCATCTAACAACAAAGAATATAAAGAATGTATAGATATCAATTTACTATCAACCTTTTCATTTAAATTCCTCAAGATAGTAGTAACAATCTCCTTTTGTTTTGAAAGAGATCCCTTCTCACTTACTTTCAATGATGTCTACAATTCATCAATTCTTTGCAAGAGCTGCTTCTTTGTAGGATCAACATAGCACTCTATTTCTTCATAAATTTTTTCTAAAGGAGGGGTGAGAGAAAGATTTTGACTGGGAGACCCTGGTGTAGAAACAATTGGAGAAGCAAGAGGCATTGACCCTGCTATGGAAGGTAATGTACTGGTCCCTGGAGCACTTGATGTCTCCCCAATCTGTTTATACCTAAACCTTTCCACCTCAGTCTACAACTCAACATTCCTCTATTGCATCTTGTTGTATTCCTCAATCAAAGGTTATACTTCTCCATTAGGCTCTTCTTTTCAGCCTCCTCCCTTTCAATAGTTTTTTCAGCCAATTTGGCCACATTCATAGTCAAATTGGTGGCCTCAATGGTTGAGGTCTCTGAAGCTCTATTTATTATTAATCCTCCTCTAAAATTTGGATTAATATCCATAACATTTGGCTTTCTTCCTTGAGGGGCCAATTCCCAAATTGCCAAAGTTTCATATTCCTCACTGAAGGCAAAATCTTGCAATGCTACCTTGACTTCTTCTTCAGAGTCTTGCAAAGGATGCTTAGACTTTAAAATAGCATTAAATGCTACAACATCTGCAATGTCCCATTCAGGCAGAATCAACACATGAGCCTGACTCACCAGTCTTGTTCCCTCTTCAGGAGTGATGTTCTTAAATTCCTCCATTAATTCAGCTTTTACCTCCTCATCATTATCTTGGTCTGACCTGTCAGGCCTTAGTTATCTTCTCTTCTTACATTTCTCTTGATATTCTTCAAATTTCATCCTCCATACCAATTGCAAGAATATAGGTGTTTTTACAAATGTATTGTCATCTAGAAACTCCTTACATGCTTCCATTATTGCATCTTATACACTTTTTCCTTTCATATCTAAATCAGATAGAACCAATTCAGTTGGCCTAGGAGGGGAAGGCATAACAACCTGCATGTCCTAATCAGTAACAATAATTTCATCTATCAGATCCTCCTGTGGTTGATCAATTCTTTGTCTTTTAGGGCTTGGATCAGATGGTGGTGATGAGGGACTGTCTTCTAGTGATGATTCTAAATCAATGATTTTAATTTCCCCAAGCACTTTGAATTTTGGACCTAGTTGTGAAGACTTCATTATTTTTTTTCATTTTCTGTCCACTTCCTCTTCATCACTGCTATCATCCTTTTTCCTCCTGCAAATAGGCCACCTTTCTGTAGGATGGTATGCTGGCCTTGTTTCAATTGGCATGGCACCTTGTTCCTATACACCTAGACTCAGTTCTAAATTTATCTTTTTGGTCCTCAATGTGCCCATAATTTCCTTGAAGTTCTCCATTAGAAAGTCAATCTTCTTATGGTATGGATTGAACTCCAACAATGGATTATACTTCAAATCCATCTTCTGCACAATATCTAATAGCTTATCATAAGCTATCCATTTCTCCTTGTTCAACTCTTTCCTATTTAGATCAAATTCATTTCTGATCAAATCCTTAGGAAAGTTGAACTCATGCACAAATTTTCCAGCCTTTATTCTTTGTTTGAAAAGGGAAAAGAAACCCTCAGGATCATGTTGCCACTTTAGACCACACCTCAAATGTTAATCATCAAAGAATTTCTCAAAATGCACCCAACCTCCTTTTGAAAAGGAAAAATCAGACACCATTGTATAATCAGGGAAAAATGTCCCCTTACCCCTCCCTGTGAGGTTGTCCTCATGGATAAAACCTATTTTCCACATAGCTTCTGCAAACCCCACTCTTGGTGGAACATTATATGGCAGTATATGGGGGGTTCCTTGAAAACCGTATACTCTCAAAATAGTGCTGACTGGGTATGGGATAATATCACCCCAATTATGGAAAACTTTCAATTCTAGCTTCCTCCCTTTTGGCCTGAGGAAATCATGCAATTCCTCAGGGATCCTAGGTACATTCACCATCAGTCTAGCCCTCAATCTAGAAGCAAAGAAATTATCAAATTGCACATAACAAGTGCTTTCCTTATTGCAAGATAAATATGCAACCCATAATTGTATTGACAATCTTTCTCCATCAATCGATTGCCTTAATTCCATCTTTTCAGAGAAAAAATCAGCATTATTGAACAAGAACATATGCATCAACATAGAATACTAGAAGAATTGAGTGTCGGTATCATTTTTCTACAACTTTGACAACCCTTGATGTATCATCTCAACCAAGAAAGAAGCAAAGTCATATGTCACAAAGAAGTTAGGGTGTTGTATTTGCACCCCCGTGAACATGTATGCAATAGGCATCACCGCACCAGGACTGAAACCCAAAATCTAACACAATGAATAGAAAGTGGCCAAAAAATTATTTGCAAAATAGTTTAATCTGAAAGGTTCCTGGTCACTAGGGCTGATATGATATCGTGAACCTCTTGCCCTAGCCAGATGAGGTGGAAGCAACTTAGCTCTAAAAAGAGACTTCAACTTTGCATATTCCTGCTTCATTTCCTCAAGATTGATAGGAACCAAGTTTTCACTTAGTTCACTCAAGTCAAAAATTTGCTAGACCTCTTCTCTATTAACGCTCAACATAACCTTTCCATAATTATCCCTGATTACCCATGTGATAGGGTCATATCTTGCAGCCAGCCTGAATGACATTACCACCAACCATTCACGATTTGGTCAGGCGCATCTCAACATTTTCGAGGAACCTTGCAATGGCACGCAGAAATTACACCCTTCCCCATGCATTTACCTCACATAAACCATCTTTTCCGATCATTCATTAAGAATAATCAGGAATCATCGTATAGGTTTCTTCTTAAATATTCAACCTGGCCAAAATGTTGCTTTGTTGGTGCCATCTTGGACAAAATAGGGTCTTTTTACAATTTCACACTTTGAATAGCTAGGACTAACCAGAGATAGGAAATTACAGAACAAAACACTGCAATTTCTCACAACTATAATTAAACTATAGACCTAACATTTTTATCAACAAGCTCAATGACAAGCACAACAAATATTTTCCCAAATTCA
Organism: Sequoia sempervirens; assembly: GCA_007258455.2. Lineage (NCBI taxonomy): Eukaryota > Viridiplantae > Streptophyta > Pinopsida > Cupressales > Cupressaceae > Sequoia > Sequoia sempervirens. The sequence goes on from VDFB02105785.1 coordinate 375,557,341, forward strand.
AGTACAAAATGACCGGGAAGCACATAAATTAACTCACGACTTTGTTTGCAAAAGTTCCAAATTTTGGCTGCAAAGATTCACAACTTCGCTTTTGGCTTTGAAATTGCTCTGCAAAATACTTGAATGCTTTGTGAGACACATAAAATAGGAGAATTGATTTTATCTCAATCAAATCATGCCAAAAAATGTCTCATCTGCCATTAAAGCTCACTCACGTGTTGCACGAATGGCTCCAACCATATTTGATGCATATTTAAATTTTAGCCATCGATCCTTCAGTTAGATCAAATCATTGAACAACTATCTTCAAAACAAGCTGACACAATCACCGACGTGGCAATAAGGGGAACACCATACCATAAGTTTCCAAGGAAGTCCACATGGTAATCGCCTGTGATATCGCAATAAGTAAAGATCCTACAACTTTGGATCACGCAATGGTGGGCAACCGTAGATCTTGGGATTTCATGATCTTGTTCCTTCAACACAGTCGCCAACCTTATTATTAACCATCGAGCAGCTTTTTCATCAAGATTATAACATATCTGATGATTTAATACATGTGCACTTCAAGAAAACTTTAGTAACCCACCTTTTAATGTATTAAGGCCAGATTAATTTACCACAGTTTTCCTTCATTTCTTTAGCTTCATCAGATGAGACATGTGGCGTTAGCCTGTGATATCGCAATTAGTAAAAACCTTACAACTTTTGATTAGGTGATGGTAGGCAACCGTTAAGATCTGATGACAATTGATCGATGATCAACCAAACTTATCACCTTTAGCCTCACCAGATAGGACACATGATGCCCACCCATGATATCATGATCAACCAAAGTAGTGTGGTGGGGTCATTGCGGGATGGCAGGGAGTGGCTTAGATCAAACAATAGTTGATCAATAGTCCTGTGAACTTCATCCTTCTACAAAACAAAACATTTATTAAAAGGACAAGGGGACATCACTAAGCGGATGGTAAACAATGACATAAGTTGTTTTTAAATGATGAAACATGGGGCCAACCAAGACTTAGGAAAATAAAACCCTGCAGAGGAAATAAAATATTAAAACAAAGGGACTCAGCCTAGATGGAATGATAGGACATAAGTCATTTTAAATCCCCTCAAAAAGTAACAATGAAATAGATCCCAACCAAGGCGTAAAATAAACACAAGGGTTTTATAAGAAAATAAAGCTAAAACCACCAACCCAAGGAAAATTCTGACACCATGAAAGACCAATAACACCTGGCAGGGTAGGAATGGAACATAAGGAGAAAAAATATAAAGTTCCATCAGAGGGGAGAGAGATAGAGGGAATGAGTGAGAGAGAGAGACTTGAGAGAGGGAGAGGGGGTAGGAGGGAGAGTCTTTGAGAGAGAGAGGAGGGAGTGGGAGAGAGATAGAGGGTAGAGGATTTAAGGATTTAAGGGTTAGGATAGGGATAAGGTAAGTGGAGAGACAGGAGTGAGAGAGAGAGAGAGAGAGGGAGGGAGGAATGCTTGGGAGAGAGATAGAAGGTAGAGGTTTAAGGGTTAAAGGGTTTAAAGGTTTGAGTTTAGGGTAGAGGAGAGAATGAGAAAGTAGGTGAGAGAAGACCTAAGAGAGGAGAAATTGGGAGGGAGAGACTTGAGAGAGAGAGAGGGTAAGTTTAAGGGTTTAGGGTTTTAAGGGTTAAGGAGTTTAGGGTTATGGGTAGAGGAGAGAGAGATAGAGGATTCAGTGAGAGAAGAGAGTGGGAGAAAGAGATAGAGAACATGTAGAGGTTAAGGTAGAGGGTAGAGTGTTTAGGAGTTAAGGGTTTAGGGTTAAGGAGAGAGAGATAGAGGGAGTGAGTGAGTGAGAGAGAGAGAGACCTAAAAGAGGGAGAGGGGGTAGGATATTGAAGATACTCGAGAGAGGGAGGGAGGGAGGGGGTGAGAGATAGAGGGTGGGAGGGTTAAGGGTAGAGAGTAGATGGTTTAATGGTTTAGGGTTAAGGGTGGAGGGGAGAGAGAGAGTGAGTGAAGTGAGAGAAAAGACACGAGAGAGGAGAGAAAGAAGTCTGAGGAGAGACTTAAAAATAGAGTGAAGTGAGTGAGTGAGTAGAGAGAGACCCTAAGAGAGAGTGGTGCTAGGAGGGAGAGACTTGAGAGAGAGAGAGAGATAAAGGAGGGAGGGTTAAATTGAGAGGGGTAGAGGGTAGAGGGTTTAAGGGTTCTGATTAAGGAAGAAATAGAGAGTGAGTGAGTGAAAGAGAGACCTAAGAGGTGAGATATTGAAGATACTTGAGAGAGAGAGAGAGAGGAGAGTGGGAGAGAGGTAGAGGGAGTGAGTGAGTGAAAACACCTAAGAGAGGGAGAGGGGGTAGGATATTGAAGATACTTGAGAGAGAGAGAGAGGGAGGAAGTGGGAGAGAGATAGAGGGAGGGAGGGTTAAGGGTGGAGGATAGATGGTTTAAGGGTTTAGGGTTAAGGGTGGATGGGAGAGAGATAGAGGGAGTGAGTGAGTGAGAGAAAGACCTAAGAGAGGGAGAAGGGGTAGGAGGGAGAGACTTGAGATAGAGTGAGTGAGTGAGTGAGTGAGAGACTTGAGAGAGGGAGTGGTGCTAGGAGGGAGAGACTTGAGCGAGAGAGAGAGATAAAGGAAGGGAGGGTTAATAGTTGAGGGAGAACTAAGAGAGGGAGACAAGGTAGGATGAAGAGACTTGAGAGAGAGAGAGAGGGAGGGGGGGTTAAGGGTAGAGGGTAGATGGTTTAAGGGTTTAAGGTTTAAGGGTTTCGGGTTTCGGGTTAAGGGTAGAGGGAAGTGTTGGTTTTGTTTCACAATGTAACTAGGTTGGTCTTCTAATCTACCTATGGAATTTCCAATCCCAATCAAGGGCAGCTCGAAGGACCTGGACCAATTGATGAGGACTTTAAAAAATCCTCCTACACTTTGGGCTCTGCAAGACCCGGGAGGGTGATCCCTTAATGTGTTTACAACCTCTACATCAATATCATAAACAACATTAACAATAACAGATAATCTCATTTAATAGCTCAACATAATAGGATAATATCAAATAGAATTGGCTATTCATCGACATTATCAACTATTTTGAGCATGAGATAACTACAACACAATCCCAAGATAAAATAGGTCATTGATTTGCAATTTTTAGCAAGCTCTAGGTAAAGACGAACAAATACTGAATCATACAACTTAGATCAGTGTCATATATCCATTGTGAGAGTCAAATTCATAAGTATTCAAGGGTTTATGACAGATTTAACACATAACATATATGATCCTTGATAACATTACATTACAATCTCATCAATATGTATTCTAACCTAATGCTACTTGTATCAAATCCTTATACGAGACATATCCACCTATCCCATTTTAAGCATTTTAATTAATTGCCTTGTCAATGAAATGATAGGAAGAAGGGATTGGTTTTGATGTTGAGAAACACCCTAGGGGGGATTAGTGTATAGTTCTTCCAAGATGGCACGATCAAACGGATCTTTATGTGCTTGGGAAAACTTTCCTGTAAAATATGCCATGAATGCACCTTACCCAAAGTATGCTTTAGGACCTCCATGCATACAAACACAAGGATTGTCATTTATCATCTTGCAGCAGTGGTACCTAAGATGATGGTACTACCCCTCCCTTGGACATTGCTCTCTTCTTACAATTGGATACATCAGTCCTCCTTTTGATTTTTTCAAAAAGATATGAAATGATTTCTAAACAATGCCTTATTGGGTCAATGAGATCACCAAAAGTTATGACTTGTCAAATGATGGTATATTATTGACACCTATCCCTTTTCTATTCACTTTTTAGGACTTAGTAATGACTATCCAAAGAGAAAATGAGATGAGTGGCAACAATGCTTTATATTATTTATCTCGCAATCCATTTCATGGCTATAGTCATGTTGTCACTGATCAGATTTATTTTTCAAATTCATAGATAACATGAGAGACCAGACACATGACAACAATAGATGCGGTCTTATTCATGACTATGCTCTATTCCCTGGAAGCACCATGATTTATGATGGTTTTTATGCTGAATATCTTCATTAAAATGCCCCAGTGCAAGTATATTCCTTCACTATTATAGCCTATTGTTGGAATGGATGACAATGGTATGAAAGGTAAAAATACAATTGTGCTTTGCTTCTTCACTACTTGTTGCTGATTGTTGATTGTTGTTCAGATGTACTTGTACCATTGTAATGCTTGATGTTCTACATGAACTTGCATGGCTGTCTTGTAGCATAACCTCATAGTTTTTGTTCATATACACTTGTACTATGGCCTTGGCTGAAATGCGGACCTCTGAATCATAGCGCTTAATTGTCATTTGTGAGGGTTTTTGTTTCTTGTATGCAATCATGATCCATGTTGGATCAATTATGATGACCAAAATCCCTACATGAAAGGTTATGAGCATAGAAATTGTATCTCGATCACATGATATGAGGGTTCCATTGTTGTCATAAACCTCTTGTAATCACATGCTTTCAATAGGCATATTATCTATGTCAACTAGAGTTGATGTTTCTTGAATGTCTTTTCCCTTTATGCCTTTCCTTAAAACATCATGCATTGAATGTTATCTGGCAACTTGTTCGCCTAATGTTTGATTGTGAAGGCCTTGAATAGAGCCTTGTGCAACTTTAGATTTTGTTTTTGTTGTTGTCCTTCATGAGACCATTGTAGCATGCATTGTTGGTTGTCCTTATCAATGCCAATGACCTTTACCTATTGCATTCACTTTCACCAGTACACCCATGAATGAATAATATCAATCCCCTTTGCCTCTTGCAACTCTTGCAAAGGTGTTGTCCTTGTACTTGTATCATGACCTTGATTCAACCATTGCTATTATTTTGTTATGTGTAATAAATACACATAGTCTCCTCATTTTATCTTTATTGGATAGCCACCTTTCACATATGTGGGTGACCTAACAACTCACCTTCCTATGTGATGTGTGACTGTCGAATAGGGTTATGGTGAGAGGGCCTTGACAACAACTTGAAATGCTTCCTCATTGTTTAAAGTATGCATAATTGAACTTGATGCATCTATGAAGTCACTTCCTTTATAAACAAATCATGGATCTTCTTAAGAAGATTGAAGGACATATCAACACAATATGTTGTATCTTTTGAATCTATCCTTTCTTGTCTTGTCTTATGTTCCTTTCCTATCATGTCTTATGTTACTAGTCTTTTATGGTATTGGGAAAATCTTAAGGTTGGGGTTTTTTCTTTCACTGAATCCCTCTATCTCTATGATTCGGGGGATATTTTTAGTGAAAATTGAAGTGTCTCCAATATTCTTGATTTTAGCACCATTAGAAAGATCTCAGCATCTTGATTTCAACGCAACTTGAACAGAGCAAAAAGGACTTCGTTTGTGCAAGTTACGACCGATCAAACTTACAGTCAAACTGGCTTCAAGGGCATCCAGAAGGTGAAAAAATGACCATCTCAAAAATTGATAGAACTAGCATCATTACGAAGGTCTCATCGAGATGATTTTGATGAAGTTCGTTTCGTCAAAAATGGAGCTCGGATGCACGAGAAACGACCAGTCAAAGCTCTCAGTTGACTTGTGACTAGAAGGTACAATGATGACATCAGCATCTGTACAAGATGATGTCAACAGTCAGTACAAATATGAGGTGAACCAATTTGGGAGCTGACACATGGCAGTCTATACAGTCCATACATGTCGACGTGGCATGATGATGCGGCAGGTGACATCAGCCTGGTTGGCAAATCATGTGTTGACACGTGGCAATTGTCCCAGTCAGTGTATACATGGTAGTACATGTGG
>VDFB02105785.1:375563266-375713476 GCA_007258455.2 Sequoia sempervirens
GGTTCTAGTGCTAGAGTGGTCCTAATTCCACTTGACAGAAAACCTATTCCTTTATCCTATCATTTAAATTTCCTATGCACAAATAATACAGCTGAGTATGAGGAATTGATTGCAAGTTTGCAAGCTGCTCTATCTCTTCATACTAAGCATATTAAGATCTTTGGCGATTCACAATTAGTCATAAAATAAATCAATGGTTCATATCAAACTAGACATGACAAATTATTAAGATACAAGGATCTCATAATAAAATTATTAGAAAAATTTGATTCGTTCACCATTGATAACATCCCATGCAAAGATAATCAACATGCAAATGCAATTGCGAGTGCATCTTCTCTCATATCCCCACATGATCCTTCTACAGATTTCACATTCTTTACTCACCCCATCATGAAACCTTCCATTGATACTCCGTTAGAAGATATTTTGGCGATAACTCAAGCAACTTCGTGTGAATGGTATGATACAATATACACTACTTAAATAATGGTACCATTCTTGAAACTATCACAAAAAATACTCAAAAGAGCTTATGTAAACTCACAACTAAATATGTGATTCTTGTCGATGCATTGTATAGAAGATCTTTCAATGGTATCCTATTACATTGTCTTAAAGATTCTGAAATCCCTTTAGCCCTCGAACATGCTCATGCTAGTGCCTATGGAGGTCATTTTGGAGGACATTCATTAGTGCAAAAACTTATTCATATGGGTTATTATTGGAGGCATATGGAAAAGGATTGTTTCACCTATGTTAAACGATGTCACAAATGCCAAGAACATAGCAATTTAATTCACGCTCCTATTGTTGAGCTTCATGCCAATGTTTCCATTTGGCCATTTTCAGTATGGGGGTTAGATCTTATTGGAAAAAATTCACCTCTTCTTAAATTGTTGGACATACATTTATCATAACTGCAACCAACTATTTCACAAAATGGGTAGAAGCTATCCCTCCTCATTGAACAACCACTGAAGTAATTTTTCAATTCATATTAGCATACATAATTCCTCACTTTGTGCTTCCTTCTACAATTGTTTTAGACAATGGAACACCATTTAAGAATAGTGAAGTTCAAAACTTTCTTGCAACATTTAATATTCAACATCGTTTCTCTACACCGTATTATCTGCAATCCAATCGACAAGTTGAAAATATTAATAAACTTCTTCAACAAATCCTTAAGAAAACTATTCACAACAATCATAAAGATTGGCATACACAACTATCTTACTCACTTTGGGCTTATAGAACTAATGTTCATTCATCCATAGGGAATACCCCTTATAGCCTTGTTTATGGTACTGATGCGATTATGCCCTTGGAGTTAGAAATTCCTACTTTGCGAGTTACTCTCTGAGATATTTTTAACACTAACACTTATAGAAAACAACAATTACATCAAATTGAGATGCTTGATGAATAACAAATTAATGCTCTCGAACATCTCCAAGATCACATCAAACAATTACAATGAAAACACAACATTCATGTTATCCCTGGATCATTTTGTAAGGGAGATTTTGTTCTTATTGAAAATCAAAGAACTGTTAGTGCTGACAACGAAGACAAATATAAGTTCAGCCCTAATTGGCTGGGACCTTACATAATTGATACCAATTATGGGTCAGGTGATTATCTCTTAACACAGCCTGATGGAATGCCCTTTAGGGAACCTATTAATGTCACAAATCTGCATCGGTATTATCTCTAATCCCCTTTGAATAGTATGAGTGATATAGGAGTGTTGTTTAAAGTTATTTGATGTTATAACTTTCACATTGCCCTATTCTTGACAACTAAATTTATGTTTGTCTTGAACACTAAGGTAATTATTTAAGTTCATTTTATAATTACTTTAGGTTTCATACTGTTCACCCTCTTGTTGTGTTAAATTAAATCCTTTCTAGTGTATTTAATTTGGCATATTATTTTTCATTATCAAAGTTGTATCTATGATAAAACTGAAATATGTTTTATATTAGATCACACCATTCCTGTTAAATCATGAAGCCATTAATTAAATACTTTTTACCATAAGTCATTTAATTAATCACATAGCATTTAACATTTGCATGCCAAAAGATACATCATCATAATATCAAAGGGGTATTTTTGTATATATATCAAAGTTTTATATACATCTGGAATCATATACAATATCAAAATGGTCTATGAGAGCTAGACCCCTCAGGATCTAGCGCTCATGATCCTGTCCCTAGACGTCACGAGACGGTTGTGCATGACCATGATCACGAACTGTCGAGTCTCAGTGCCTACTCTAGACCTTGTACTCACCGAGTGGCTATCAACCGCTCATCTGCCATCTGGTCCCTCTCCGCTCGTGTCTGTGCCAGCTTTTCCTACAGTCTCTCTACCTCTGGTAAGGTCTATGCTGACTGTAGTGCACTCTCAGCACGATGGAGTCACCTCCTCACACTCTTGTATGCTGCACGCAACCTCGTGAATGGTCTGAGTGACTCTCGCTCCTCCTCCATGATCGGTAAGGGCATGTAGTCTGGATCTATCTTGTCCTCCTCAAGGGATGTTGGCACTATCTCTGTGGCTGCCTGACAATAGAACTCTCGCTAGTCTCTCCTCGCTCCTACAAGATAGATCATGTACACAATCAGTAACACATCATCATGATATATATATACACAAATACAACATAAATCACTAAAGGACATGCATCAAATCAAATTTCATCACCTATGTCTCCAGAAGCATGAGGAATGTCAACGTCCTCATCTCTAGGGGGAATGGAAGATGTGCTAGCCTCTCTTTGACTATGTGTGTTGATGTCTTTTGTAGCTATTTCCCATGATTTGGTCTTGTAAGTATGTGATGACTCTTCATGCTCATACCGATCCTCAATATCTACCTCATCACCCTCACTTAGGGGTGGCTCCTCCTCATAATAATAATCCTCCTCATAATCTTCATCCTCCTCCTCATCATCTCCTCCATCCTAGTACTCATAATTAGGATCGGCCTCAAACTCGTACTCCTCATCAATAATATCTGTAAAAATATATGTTGGCCTATACCGTACCTCCTCTACTCTCTCCTTTGGTTCATCACCCTCATTTGCTGCTAGCTCTGCATCACCTAGAGGAAAATCCACAGGGAACATAGGAGCTAGTCATGCATATGACCACCACTCCTCATGCTCATCTATGCTACCGACATCATCAGTGGCAAAGACTAGTGGCTAGTCATTATTTGAAGCATCATAATCACTCTCCCGTACATGATCTATCGTCAGCCGAATAGTGTCACCTGGCCCCCGGGCACTCTACACTAATCATCTAATGAAGATGTATGCCATTGGTGGTGTCTACACCTATCAAAACTGTCGCATGACTCACCCATAATAGAATGGTCATACGACGTAGTCATGCCTCCCTGCTAGATATCTATCCATCTGCATCCTCCATAACTATCTAGTGGGGTCTAGCCACTATTGAGTGAGTAGATAGGGCCTCCATAGAATCTCATACTCCTCTAGCTGGTCGAATCTCACCCTCCAAAAATGTAAATCACCATACTGCCATAGCCCTCACAAAGGATAGCTGGATGCTTGTGGGTAATCTACTGCCATAGTACAAGGGTATCTGATAGGCCTAATATGCTCAAGGAGCCACACCTATAGAAGCATACAATGGACCATACTGTTGATCTATCAAAATAAAAACTGACCAAGATCATAATACAAGTGTGCTAGAATGCAGCTGCCCCAGGCATAGACTGTCCTCTACTCGTACATCCCTCATATCAGGTGTACCATTCCCCCATCCAAGTGTGTCACTTGTCCATCTAGATTGAGAACTAGTGCCACTGTGTGCATCATAATCCATCTAATCACAAGATCTCATGAATACAGCAGCATGGGAAGCTCGATCCGCACTCTAACCCTCTCATCATGAATAGGCCCATCCAAACAATACTGCATATCTCTCTTCTTCTCCCAAAATGATTGATCCCCCTAGAAATACATTAATGCTCCCTGAATAGGAACTCGGAGAATGCGGTGTACGTCCTCAAGTGTGATGGTCATTTCCCCTGTGGGAGGATGAAAGGTATATGTATCTGCATCCCAACGCTCGCACAGAGCCATTAACATGGCATCATGGTATCTTATGGGTGGTATAAGATATTCCCAATAGATACCCACTGACTGTAAATGCTCGACCTCTACCATTGATAGTGTTGGTGCATGATCCCTCAAAAATGTCAACTATCTTCCCCCTAGCCACTATCACGATTGGGCAGGAACCTATCAAAATCATCACAAAATGCTCTCAATTTCATTTAATTTTCATCATGCAAGTGTGCTAAAGTTAATCTAGTATGCTTCCCCAATGGCCCTAGACAATTTAGAACCCTTTTATACATCTCATAAAGAAATAGGGACACTTCACAAAGAAATGGGACACTTTGCGAAGAAATGGGACTTTTTGCGAACAAATGGGACACTGCGAAGAAAAGGGGACACTTTGTGAACTTTTTTACAAGAACCCTAAATTCACCTATCCATGCATAAAAATCATTAAAATACCATCAAATCACAACGTGAAAGTTACAGAATCGACTCACCTCATGAAACAGATCGCCACGTGCTACCTGCTCATGAAGGTGTGTAATCCCGTTTGCTCGGCATGTTCTTCTCTCACTTTTCACTTTCAAGCTACATGAAGGTAAAATGAATAGTAAGTGACAAATTACTTTCTCCTCTTTCTGTAATCACTTTTCACCTCTTCTTACTTTTACACATTATTATAGGGTTATTGTCTCTTAAAGGCTTCATAACATATAGCTCCTTCAAATCATCATAACAGGCGCTAGGGTAATCCATTTTCAATGTTGTTTGCTGCATTGAAATCATTATTCCACACCTAACATTATCATTTTCCTATCGTTATGTGGCATCGTACTTGGAAATTCCCTATGATATGATGTTTCTTGTTCAGCGTGGCTCGATTGCTACCTTGATTCCACCTCTATAAAGCAAGTGGAATCAAGGGAGGGCATACATCTACCCTCGAATTGGATTCCTCTTTAGAAAAGATACAATTTCAAGCATAATTGGACCCACTTTTGAGTCCCCTCACATCATTTCTCCTTCAAAACAACATTTATAGGCCTCTTAGACCTATTAGTTTTGATCTAGAGGCCCGTTTCACCTGAGAAATCATATAAAACCCGACAAACAACATTTAATGATGTCATACCCCGACAACCCACCTTCAAACAATAGTAGTGGGACCCATTCGCCAAGGGTGGCTAATGAGTACCCTTTGGGGGAAAATTCAAAATTAAGCGGGAATTTAATCAATTTAACTTTATTTTTGGTGAATGTTGGCCTCTTAGGTCTAATTAATGAGAAAATAAGGTGTCGTTGCTTATAAATACACATTTCAATTCATTTTACACATCTATCTATCATCTTTTTTATCATCTCTCAAGAGCAATTTTTTAGGGTAAAGTCTTCTACAACAAGTTTCATTAGCAAAAGTTGAAGTTTTAAGGCAGCAAACTACGGTTTTTGCAGGTCTTGAAGCTCACTTTTCTTGTCAAGATCCAACATTGTAAAGGGTTGATGATGGATACCTATGGTTAATCATGAAGAAATCTAGGGTGAAGAGGTGCAACTAGCCACCGAATCATGCCTAAGGACTTGGTTTCCTATTGATTCCATCTTCCATTTTCACTCTATCTTCATATTAAGGTTTGCATTATGTTTTTTTAACATTTGCATGTTATTTTATTCCTATGTTTCATGTGTTGTAAGGTTTCTAGGGTTGAGATCTTGCATTATTTCAATCACTCTTGCATGCCTTATTCTAGAGCAATAGAATAGGGCCCTTCTTACATTTCATCTTTTCCTAGTCTTTAACACATCTAAGGCTAGGGTTTATGCAATTTTTTCCCTATTCAGGGTTTAATTACCTATCTTGGGGTTTGACTAAGGAAAACCCCCCATTAGACCAACTCTTTTAAGTTGTTTCGTAGGAATTTTCTAAGATCCAGAATCGGGTTTCCATCAAATTGTTGTGTAGGTGTCAAGGTACAAATTTGAGTTTTGAGATTATAGAAATCAGAAAGAGGACTGATTTTTCATGCATGGTGAATGATTCCACCCTAAGATGCAGATTTGAGTTAGATGCAGTTTCAGATCCCCAGTTTTTAGAAAACAAGTTATGTGTAGAAAAGTCCTGATCTGGGACTGATTCGCCCAAGGTGGTGAATGAGTCCCAGTCAGCTCAAGTTAAGATTTCATTAGCTTTTCAAATTTTTCTCTAGTCCTCTACATCTTTTAGGTGCACATATTTTGAGAAATAACTTTTTGTTTGGTTAAAAGTTAAATTTTTGTTCATTATTTTAACCTTTTTGCAAACAACATTGTGTTTTCAAACAAAGCATAAATCTTAGTTTTGCATTCATTTTCAGCTATTTAGATTAGTCAATTGCATTTAGTTAAGTCCATTTACATTAAGCAACATTGCATACATCCTAATTTGAGTGATAGATTAGCATTTTTGGCCCTATTCTCTCCTTAAGGTGAAAAACCCTAGAAGTGCAAGAGTAGTCCATATGGTCCCAAAAATCTATGTTTCAGCCTTAAAAGTGTATACCTTAGATGGAATTGCAACTAAAAAATCCATATCATATTTTTTTTATTTAGTAGTTTCATTAATTTTTTTATCACCATTACTATTACTTATAAACATTTTTCTAAAAAAGATCATAATAGAAACAAGCTAATCTCTTTAAACTCCAATTGCAAGCTCCATTAGATGCATTTTATTTTGTATATACTAATGGTAATAATCAAGTATTGCTTAATCTATTATTATGTACTAACCTACATAGCTCCAAACCAACTTTTACACATTTCTAGGCACTTTTCATTTTTGGTCCCATACATTATGCCTAATGGGACTCATTCTCCACCTTGGGCGAATGAGTCTCGTGTGGACCAAATTCAAATTTAATACAAATTTTTGACATGATTTTATTCTCCTAGATCTGATGTCGGCTTGTAGTGTTGTAATTTTGGGAATTCTTGCATAATTGGGTATAAATACAAGCTTCTTTCACTCATATTCAACACCTACATTCAAGAGAGTTCACAAGAGCATTCAAGCATTCACAAGAGCATTCAAGAGTATTTCAAGGGAAGATTATCAAGCATTTTAGAGCATTCTTCAAGTTCCAATCATCATGTCAAAGATTGCATTCTTCATGTTTGTCATTGTGCTAATAATTATGATGTAGAGTTTATGATTCAAGCAAGTGTTTCAAGCAAGATCAACATCATTCAATCAAGAGTAAAGAACCACATCCACTGCAACCATTTGAAGCATATTTGCAGCATTTAATTGCTAGGGTTTGGTGAGTTTCAACATTTCTATGTGTTCATTCATCATTCTCCATTTATATTTGGTTTCATTTCAAGGTTTAATTACCAACAAGGGGTTTGACCAAGGCAAACCCCTATTCACTAACTCCACAACATGTATCCTCTTCATGTGTGTGATTTGCAAGGCTAGGTTGTAGATTTTTCAAGGAGCAAAGTTGGAGAAAAGTTTCCAAATCCCTAAAGTTATCATCAAGCCTTGGAGAAGCTTGTAAAAGGTCTACAGGTGGCAATTTATAGTTTCGGATCTAGAAACTAGTGAAAAAGAGTAGAACAAATTGAGAGGAACAAAATTAGGTCTTGAACTTCCAAAAAAGCACAAGTGGACTGATTCACCACAAGTGGTGAATGAGTCCCATTGTATAGGCCTAACACATATTTTTACAGATCTGGATACCCTTTTGGCTAAAACCTATATCTGCAAATTTTCCTAAAAGCATGACTGATTTTCCCAACTTGGAAAATGAGTTCCAGTTAGCATTGATAGTAGATTTTCCAAAATTCCAAACCTCCATTATGCCTTCTTCAGTCTCCCAGGTGTACACTTTCAATCTCATAACTTTCTATTGCATTTTGTTCATCTTTATAGGTCATTTAGGGTTTGGTATTTCATATTGTACTGCAATGTCTTTTCCAAGTCTAAACTTGGTGGTGAACCACTCATTAGATTTAATTTAGCCTTTAGGACAGTCCCTTTGCAAGATTTCAATCTCCTTTGCATTGAAATCTCAAGGGTTTGTTCTTGAGTGAAGTATGTGAAGATTGCCTCTCCCCTTTTAGGTCCTAAACCTTGAAGGTGAAAGAGAGTCCAACAATTTTCATCATTTCATATAGTAATAGATGTAATTAGGAAAATCAATTAATTCAAAAGGTTAGAAGACAACAAGAATGGTCCACTTAGCAATCTATAGACATATAGATACTAGTGATATCATTTCATGGTACTCTAAGTTATGTGTCTAATAGAAACCACTATACCTTGCTAAATACAAATCTTCATAAGAATCCACTTTTACTATGTTTCATTCAAATGTATATATATCATCTCATTAAATGTCTAATAAAAATCTATGCTTGATGTATTTATAAGTATGAACCATTTTGATAAATCAAAAAGATAATCATTCCATAAAGTATAGAACTCAAATTTTGATCAACCAAAATCCATGAAACAACTCACATAAGCAAAGTGCTACCTTCTTAGTAGGTAAACACTGAAGGCCATTACAAAATCATAACAAGTAACCAGAAGTAACCATTGCCAGCCATAATTTTAAACTTGCAAATAGTAGGGTTACCAAGAAGTGTAAATAAGAATTTCTATAAGGAAACTAAATTGTGCAAAGAGATTTGTAAGGAAACTTGTAGGCTTAGCAGCCATCAATAGAAAACAATAGAAAATATAACATTACAAATGTTTCCATAATTTAGTGATCACACTATGCAAGTTGAAATTCAATTCTAAATATGTGGACTGTTCCTTTCATTATAGATTCAATCTACCAAATCCAAGTAATTAGAAACTTATTAATCTCTAACAACCGACCTGACGGTTCTTCGAATATCATTGAATGTACTAGGAATTTCAATATAATCAAACCCCTAGAATCAGTTTACAATTTAAACAAGTTCAAAGATGATCAAAGTAGCCATACAAGATATCTAACTTGTCCTTATCAATGCACACATTAATTATAGTTGACACTCTAATGCTCCAATGGATGGATTGGATTGATCATTGCTACTTATAAGTGCTGTTCTAACAGAAATCGAAGCAGGCACAAGCCAATCCCCGTTCGCATACAATGCAACCTCCATCATATGCACCTTCATCGTATACGCACGTTACTGAAGCATGACCCCTTGAAAGAACTGCTCAATCTTCCATTACAGTCATCCGCTTTGCCCACTTGTAATCCTTCACAAAATACACTAATCAGTTTAGATTCTCTGAGGCAAGTAACTATATTTCTAATCTTACTGTGTATATTGCTTTCAAATTCAGAAAGAAGAATGAATAGTACTAGAAAGGAAGATGACTAACAGCAGTAGAACTAGCACATGCACATGTACTGCCTTTCCCACGGTCTCTGCAACTCCAAATCTCCAGATGTAATGTATTCTGTGGATGCAAAAAGATTTAATCCATGCAGAGTATTTATACAAGAGGAAGTTATGTAAAGATCGATGTCAATCTCCTCGTGGGTAACGCTTATCGTTGCTTGCAATGGAGGTAGAGTATATCTTTATCAGAGAAGATAATATCCTTATACGAGAAGATAATATCTTTATGAGTAAATCTATTCTCTTGTATATAAACCTTTTTCACTAGTATTATCTATTAATAGAGTATATAGAAGAAAGTTTATTAAAAATATAATTTATTATTTTCTCATCTATTTAGTAGATTTATTTTGAAGTGTTTTCATAATTTTAGATTTTGATTTGAAATTATAAAAACAAAACTATTTTTTAAAAAATAATTTTATTTTTTTATTGCAAATGCTCAATGATATAATTATTATTTTTTTCTCAATATTAAATATATTTTTTATATTATTTATCAAGTGTTACTCTTGAGATCAAAATAGAAGCTGTGAAAACATAAAATTAAAGTAATGAAAGCAAGAAACACAACATATTTGTCACTATTAAGAATAGGTCATTGTGTAAAGAGGATTGAGAAGAGGATCATCCTATCAAGAAAAACAAAAAAATTAAAGTTCAATATCCTTAAGTCTATAGAAAAACTAGAGGGCTTGTTAATTATCATTGATAGTGGTGCAGTCACGGTAGAAGGGTTCTAGAAGGAATAGTCTGGACCATGCAACAAGGAGTCAACACAGTGGAAACAACATAGAAATAGATATGCGAACATGAATCTTCATTAGTATAGAATGCTTATATAAAAAATTGGCCATAATGGTGAATATACAGGGCTCACAGGCCTTGCCTTCAAGGCTTACAACATACCACTGGCCAACAAGCCTTATTACATGCCCCCAAAGGGTTATTGTGAAAATGTATTGATCTAAATCTAAATCTATTGATTGTTAACTACTAATTGACGATCTCTAATGAATTAAAATTCTTACAAATATGCTCCACAAAAAGGGTTAATAACCCACTAAATGATCAAACATGAAGGTTGGCCACAAAACATGAATGGATAAATCCATGCAAGAAGATATAAATCATAGATCTCCAAGATAGGTCCTAATGAACCCAAGATGCTCTAATGATATTCCATTTAGGTCTGTGATAAGTATTTAGGACCAGGTTAGCTCCAAATGCTCTGGTTGGTAACTTAGTGAAATTCTGAGAGTGATAGTGTTCAACAAACAACTACAAATGATTTGGAATTTGAATATGTAATAGATGTCAATGTGTAGATGCCATATCTTGCTGCGTGAGTTGAGAAATAATGATACGAAAAAATTCAGAATGAATAAGTGAAACTAATAATGAATGTAATGCAAGAAAATAACTATTTTTGGTTGATACAAGATTGCTTTACAACCATGGATGCTCCTACATCAGACACCTGGGGTTAGAAAAAAATTGAGTCCCTCAATTTCCATGACTAAGAGGAAACCAAGATGGTCAACCTCAGCTTGAGAAATCCATGATGAATCCTCCACTGGTTTTCCTTTCAATTTCACAAGATATTCTTTGTACTTCTTATTCCTAGTGCTTCTTCTAGTTCTGGTATCCATAATTTTTTCAATGTCATTTGGTTCCTAATGTGTTAACTTCTCCTTCAAATCTTCTTCATCACTACTACCACTTGATTCTCCTTTATGAAATCCATACATGTTTGTGACATTGAAAATAGGTGGTATACCCAATGTCTTTGGTAACTCCACTTCGTATGTATTTCCATAATCAAACTTCCATAGAATCTTACATGGTCTTTGAAACTTCCTCATTTTCAACTTATTGTATGTATCAACTAGAAATATCTCCTTCCTCAAGTATACCATCACTTCATCTCCAACAATAAATTTTTTATGTCTTTGATTTTCATCTTCCTTCTCCTTATACTTACTATTCATGACTTCCAAATGCTTCTAGACTTGATGGTGCAATGTTTCCATGAAATTTGTGAATTCATTTACTTCCGCACTTCAGTTGTTCTCCATGCTGATGTCTCTTAATTCTACAATAGCTCTAGCATTTACTTTGGTAACAATCTAAAATGGTGTCTTCTTTGTACTTTCATTTACTAAATTATTGTATTGAAACTCTACCTATGGTAATGTACCATATAAAAAAGGAAACTTGGTTTATTTAGGGAATAATTGATAATAAATTGGACTTAATGAGACCTTGATTCAGTGTTGTAAAGTGTTTTACACATCCACACTACGTCTTGGACCCTTTGAAATGCATTTAACGATGTCTTGTAAA
Organism: Sequoia sempervirens; assembly: GCA_007258455.2. Taxonomy (NCBI): domain Eukaryota; kingdom Viridiplantae; phylum Streptophyta; class Pinopsida; order Cupressales; family Cupressaceae; genus Sequoia; species Sequoia sempervirens. Next base: position 375,575,106 of record VDFB02105785.1, read on the forward strand.
GGTGTTGTAAAGTGTTGTAAAATACTTTCACGACTCTCTAGACTAAATAGACCCATTTCTCCCTAATTCAACATTATAAAATGTATTTAAATACATCTTCACATCAATCTAGAGGGCTTGAGAAATAAACTTAATGTTAATCTAGTGTTGTAATGTGTCTTACACATTCACATTAGATGTTGTGCCCTTCTAGGCTATGTGGACCTTATTTTGTGTTGTAAAGTGTATTTAATCACACTTTCACATTGAATTCTATGTCCCAAGCCTTAATTGACCTTTACATCATCATTAATAGGCCCCTATTACCCCATATTGTGCATCTCAGGGCAATATTTGATGAAATAACTGACAAAGTCAATATATAAACTTGATTTCCTCATTCCCCAAGAACCCAACTGGCAAATGGACCCCACTTGGACTAAGTCGCCATATGTGGTGAATGAGTCCCTTCCAGGTGGGAGTGATTCACCCAAGGTGGCGAATGAGTCCCATTTGGGACATTTTTTACTTTTGAGGAGGAAATTTTGGGATTTAAGTTTATTATTCTTTCATGTCAGCCTTAGGGATCCAATTAATGGGAAAATAAGGTGGATTGCCTATAAAATAAAGTCTTTAAACCTTAATTTACATCTATCAACTCATTCACACATCTCTTATCACTCATTCATCATACATCTTCTCTTTCAAGTCAAGCAAGTTAGGGTTTCATCATTGCAAGTCATCAAGATTGCTTCCTAAGACATTCAAGGGCAGATTCTTCATGTTTTGTTGTATACATTCAAGACCAATCTTCATGGCAAGGTATTGACTTCATTATTTCATGCTTCATTACATTCTTTCATCATTTTGGTTTAATCACCTATAAAGGGGTTTGACCAAGGAAAACCCCCATGCCCTAACATCCAACATTTCTCTTTCTTGTCTTGTGTGTTTGCAGATTTAGACATCTTGGAGACTTAGAAATCATTGAATATTGCATTGCAAATTTGTTCAAACCATCTCTTCATTGGATAAGTCAAAATACTCATAAAAGTCACCTTCAAGCCTGAATTTGACAGTTTCAAAATCGGACACCTAAAGAAGCAGAAAGTGTGGACCGAAGGATCCTCTTTCCACCTTTGAATTTTTAGAAATTCAAAAGTGGACTCATTCACCATGGGTGGTGAATGAGTCACACTTCTAGGCCTGATTTTGGTTTTCTACATTTTTGGATACCCATTTGTCTGAAACAGGCTTTAGAATAGTTTCACAGATCTGGGACTAATTTTCCCAAAATGGCAAATGAGTCCCACCAGGCCTAAAAATTAGGAACAACATTCCATAAGTTATTTCCAGCCTTTATCAATGTCTCAGGTGCACACTTTTAGTTTCATCCATTTCTGTTGCAGTTTACTATTCATTTCTAGGTGTTTTTGCATTACACAATTTGTTTTCAAACTGAACCATAGATTTTTGGGTAAGGCTTATAGGCTACTCTTGCACTCTTAGGATGTTTCACCTAAAAGGAGAGATAAATCCTACACAAAGGGATGTATGCTAGGTTCACTCAAATTATGTAATGTATGACATAATTAAGACTAAATGAGATGATTTAAATGGAATTGGATGATCTATTTGACTGATTATGTATGCAAAACCTAAGAATTATGCAATGTTGGAAAACACAATGTGATATGCAAACATGAACTAAGAATGAACAAATGCAAAACAAAATAGAAAAGGGATGATTCAGAGTGCACCTAGGGAGAGAATGGAGAATCTGAAATATTTTGAATCCTTTATGAGATTAGTGAAAATCGCCAATGGGACTCATTCGCCATTGATGGTGAATCAATCCTGCTTCTAGTGAAAACTATCGAGAATAGGTTTCTAAGTGTCAAGATCTAGAATCTGAAAAAATATAGATTTCTAGCCTTAAGGTGGGACTCATTTGCCACTGATGGTGAATCACTCCACTCCCAAAATTCAAAGAAATCAGGGACCAATTCTGTAGCACTAGATGTAAGGTTGTCTGCTTGTCAGGTTGACGAAGTTAATTCTACAGAAAATGGAAATAATGTCTTCTCTAAGCTTGAAATAGGATGTAGTTGACTTGAAACACTTTGTTGACTTCTTTTCCACTTTTCAACACCTAAATACTTGTCAAATCTACATACACAAGTCTACAAACACACATGCAAGAGGGGGAAAATGGTTAAGATTTAGGTTATAGGGATTTTCCTTGGTGAAATCCCACTTTGGTAATCAAACCCTTAATGAAAATAGTGAAATGAAAGAGAACATTTGATAAACAAATAACAAGCAAATGCTATCAGCTTACCAAACCCTTGTTGAAGAAAATCTAAATATATAACAATGGTTGCTCTTGAATGGTTGATTGATGCTTGATTATAGGATGCAAAGTGCTCAAATCCTTTAATGAATGAAAGGATTGCTTGAATGAGTTAAGAGATGTAAAATGAGGAGAAAACACATATTTATACACACTTGTGCCTTAGTAACTAGATGATACCTCATCACAGGCCAACATAAGGTGTTTTTAAATAAAAACCCGAAAGAAAATTTAAAATATTTTGAATTTTGTGCCAAGAGGGACTCATTCACCACCCATGGTGAATGGGTCCCACCTTGGACTTGAAAGTGGGTGTCAGGAATTATCTTGTATTTAATGTTGTTTGTCAGATTTACATTCAAAAACACACTTAATTGAGCCTTATAAGGGCATAAAGGGGTCAAATAAAGCATAAGAAAGGTGTAAATAGTGAAATTATGCCTAGAAAAGTGTGAAATCTTGTTACAAGACTTTACAATACTTCAAAATAGGACTTGATAAGAGATGAAAAGGTGATTTTTAGGTGAATTGTAATGAATAGAGTCTAGAAAAGTGTAGAAATGTTTTACAACACTTCACAACACCTTTAGAAGATGTCATTATTTGCATTTTAAGGACCTAATGTGAATGCTTAAGCCACATTACATCAATAAATCAAAGCAAAATGGATCGAGCATCGTGAAGAGAGACCTAAAAGACCATGAAAATGACAAGGGGCCATTTTTCTACGACACACAAACAAGTTGCATTTCAATAGTTTTCACTTAATGATCAATAGATTTTATCAGTTATTTGCATTTAGTTCATTTTATCTATGCATATTTCATTCATACTTCCATTATACATGTACATTAGTTTGAGTGAACTACCTAGATTTTGGTGTGGAATCTATCTCTCTCCTTTTAGGTGAAAAACCTTAAGAGTGCAAGAGAAGTACATAGAACACACCATAAAATATTTGGTTCAGGCAAAACTATATCCCAACTTCCTGCTTTATCTCCAACCAAACATCTCAACAAGTTACCCAAACTTTTGTTCACTACCTTTGCTTTTCCATCTGTCTATGGATGATATGTTGAACTAAACTTCAAATCTTTCTTCATCTTGTTCCACAATATCCTCTAGAAGTACCCAATGAACTTGGTGTCTCTATCTAAAACTATACTCTTAAGTAATCAATGCAATCTCACAATCTCCAAGTTGAAAAATAAATCAGCAATATGCACAACATCATTAGTCTTCTTATACATGGAGTGAAATGTGGGATTTTAGAAAATTTGTCCACTACTACCATAATAGAATCATAACCTCTCCATGTTCTAGGCAATCCCAAAATGAAATCCTCACTCAAATCTTCCCAAGGTCTCTCCAGTACTATCAATGGTTGGTATAATCCACTATTCTGACTACTCACCTTTGCAAATTGAAGAGTTCTACAATTTTGAACATACTTCCTTACATCCTTGTACATCTGTGACCAAAAATAGTGTTCTCTTACCAAAGCTACTATCTTATCCACTCTGAAATGGCCTATTAAACCTCCACTATGCTTTTATTGGATCAAATTATCCCTTGTTGAACTCCTCGGTATACACAATTGATTTCCTTTAAAGAACATATCATCTTGAATAAAATAATCCAACCATTGGCTTTGGTTTGTCACTACTAGTTCTTTACATGCTTTTCAAGCTTCACTAAAATATGCATCTTCTTCATACATATGCTTCAATTCTTCAAATCCTAATACTACTAATCTAATTTTTGTTAGCAAATTCCTTCTTCTACTCTATGCATTTGCAACTTTGTTTGACTTCCCACTCCTATGCTTCAACAAAAATGTATAACTCTACAAGAATTCAACCCATCTCATATGTCTCAGATTCAACTTTCCTTGACTATTCAAATGAACTACAATGCTTGATGATTTGTATATAACAGAAAATCCTTAGGCAACAAGTAATGTCCACTTCTTCAAAGCTTGAATTATGGCATAGAATTCCTCATCATAAACTGAGTATCTTCTTCTGATATCATTCAACTTTTCATTGAAATAATCTACAGTTCTTCCTTCTTGACTCAATACTACTTTGATTGTGTTCCCACTTGTATCATAGTCCACTTGAAATGCTTTGTCAAACTTTGGTAATGCTAATACTCGTTGCTTTGTCACCTTTTGCTTCAACAATTCAAAATTCTTTTTTGCTCCGGATGCCCACTTCAAATCCTTCTTGGGGTATGTGTAGGATCATCATGAAAAAAATAGGCCCTTAAGTGGCAAAAAAATTAGAAAAATCAAAGTTAGGAAACTTGACGTAAAAAATTGAATAAGTTATCTTTATTATTTCAAAAAAATGTAATAGAATTTATAGCAAATTGAATGTAGTTTCTAAACTACTAGGTTGATTTTCAAAATAAAAAATTTATTTGGTGAAAATTTGAAATTTCAATGCAGTAGTACTTAAATTTCAGGGAAAAAATAAGTAGGTGTTGTCTGACCACCCTAACCACAATAAAATGATAATATTTTTTTATAAGATTTTAGATATAAGTAGAGGACTGATGTCCCGATGTGATGCATATTTTTTTGTAATTTTTTCCAAGTAAATAATTAATTATGATTTTTTTATTACAAATTTTAAAAACTACAAAAAATCATATGTTTGACCACCCTAACTTGGTCAAAACTTCATGAAATTCATTATTTTTAATCCTATAGTATGTGAAGCATGTTTCAGATTTAAAAAATGTGATACCGTTTGAAAGCTATAGATGTTTTTCAATCAACCTATCAATTAGGACTTTAGTCGTAATTCAAATAGAAAATGAATAATAATTATTTAATAAATTCAAAGTAAAATATAATTTATATTGGTGGAAAGATGAGAATCTCCTTTAAAACCCCTTTTTGTTTCATCAATTTTGGGTTAAAAAGAAGTCTCAGCCACATACCCTACACATACCCATCATATCGCCCCTTTTTGGCCCATCATGATCCTACACATACCCCTTGTCTCCTCTCATTGTCTTTGTCATAAGGTTACAAATGCTATTGAAAGTACTAATAAAGTAGCTAATCCATGAAATGATCTTACTTCTCCAATGCACAAGTGTAGGAAAATCTAAAATTGCTCACTTTCTTTGAATCCATCCTCAATTCTTCAACAAAAATAATAAATCCCAAATATACCAACTCTTTCTTCATGAAACTACACTTCTTAACATTAATCAACAACTTCTCTTCCCTCGACCTCTACAATACTTGCAGGATGTGCCATAAATTTTCCTCTCTAGTCTTATTGAAAATCATCTAATATCATCCAAATAAACAATGACAAGCTTACCCAAGAATTTCTTCAATACCTTATTCATCAATCTCATGAAAGTGCTCAGTACATTGGTCAATCCAAAAGGCATCAATAACCACTCATATAATCCCTCATTTGTCTTAAATGCAGTCTTTCATTCATCTCCTTCTTTGATTTTGATTTAATGGTATCCACACTTGAGATCAATCTTTGTAAAATACTTTGCTCCACTCAAACAGTCCATAATGTCATCCATCCTTGGAAATGGAAATCTATACTTGACAATGATCTTATTGATTGCTCTTGAATATGTACACATTCTCCACTCTCCATCTTTCTTAGGTACAAGTACAACAGGTATTGCACATAGGCTCAAAATTTCTTTGATCAATCCTTTCCTCAACAACTCTTGTATCTTTCGGTTCAACTTTGATCAATCTGCTGTAGGAAAACCATGATCTACATAAAAATGATAAAAATACGTATACTAGGACTCATATGTCAAAGGTGGTGATTTAGTTCCATTATTAGGGTTTGACTAAAACTTATATAGCCTCAAGTGATCTTCTGTAGCTCTCATGTTGTCCAATCTTCAGGTCCAAAAAGTCTGATTTATGATCTGTAGGTGAGTTTCCACGAAGATGAAAACTTCTACAACTTTCTTTAATCTTGCAACTTTGTCTTCAAGGGATCTTCAAGCTCTTAAACACCTAGATCTGCAATCATGCATGAAGAGAGAAAAAATGTTGTGTTAGTGGATAGGTATTTGCCTTAGTCAAACCCCATTTTGGTAATCAAACCTTGAAATGAAATAGAAAAGAATGAAGGAATGATGAATGAACAATATGCAATGTTGCAACTCATGAAACCCTTGAAATAAAGGCTGCAAACTTGTATGAAATGGCTGGAATGAATGTAGATATTGACTCTTGATCTTGATATGGGATAATTTCTTTGAATACTTGCTTGAATCACGAAACCTACATAACAAATGTTAGCTCAAAAACACACATGATGCATGAAGACTTTGATATGATGCTTGAATCTTGAATTGATGCCTTAAAATGCTTGATAATTAGCTCTTGTTTTTTTTTAAAATTCTCTTGTGAAAGTACTCTTGATTTCTTATGAAATTCTAACTTGTTAGGAGAAATTGTATAAGAAATCAAGAGTACTTTCACAAGAGAATTTAACGATGTCTTCATGCATAAATTTTCTGAAATTACAACACTACAAGCTGAAATCAGATTTGGGAGAATGAAATCCCACCAAGAATTGAATTAAAAATAGGTCCAAGCTAAAGTGAGACTCATACGTCAGTTGGGGCATATGATCCCAATAGCCTAAGCTTGGACACAAATTTCAAGAAATGTTAAGTTCTATGCAATATTCAGGATCAGGCCCCAAAAGTAAGGTGGGACCAATAAACCTAAGGTGGCATATGAGTCCCAGATCACTATATTTAGAACACACTAATGGCACTTTCAAATTTTGCGAATTTGTAGTGCATATATCCTTTCATTTTGTCAACCAAGCCTAGGCCTGCATCTTGTCAAATCTACACTAGAGGCCTTCTTTGTCAATTAATATTTTGCAACTTAGAGATCATCTTGAAAATCCACTTGGTAGAATTTTTTTTTGGTGCATATGGTGATGTGCTTGCTCAGTTTCGGACCCACAGGACGAGTTTTGAGATGCTATTTAGTCATTTTATGACCGCGACCGGGCTAAAATCCTATGTTCCAAAAAGTTTTATATTTCACAATTATAAGGGCAACCCATTTATCATTTTGGTCTAAAACATCTCTAGATATGATTTCATAAAAAATGGAGGTCATATGATGCATTATTTTAATGCTTTTTGGTTGCAGTGAACACATCTAATGGGCCAGTTTATAAAGGAGGTACCAAAATTTCAATGGCTGGGAAAATTTTGATTTAAAACCCATGTTTTAAATGATTAATTATGGTCACTCACAAAAAAAAATAGCTCTAGGGGTCCCCATTTGTGTGCAATGAATTTCCTCTATTTGAGTGGTAGGAAAAATTAAAAATTGGCATTATTTCCTAAAGTCTAAAAGGAACATGTTTAAAATATTTTTAATATTTTAAATGCCTTCAAAAGTGAAAAGCATCATCATTAGGGCATATTTTAATTTTTAATATTTTATGAAGTTTCAAATTTATAAACTATTCTTCATGGGAAGCTTCACTGCGAGCCAGGGAAACACTTGGAGGTGGGGAAGTGGGGAGAGGTGTGGGCAGAGTGCTAGGAGAGATTAAACTTTATGGATAATTTATTAAAACTTTCTAATTTTGTTTTAAATATTTTTTAAATATTTTCTTTAGCTGCCAACAAAGAAGCTAGTGGGGGTGTCTAGAAGTGAGCTGGGAGGCAATGTTTGGAGGAAAATATTTCTGAGCACTCCTTTGTTTCTCAGATGAATTGAATACCTTTCATCACTGTGAGAATGAGAATTTTATCACAGAAGGAGTTGAATGTAAATTATATTCACTTTTTTGTGTTTTGAGATGATTTTTGCATGCATTTGCAAGCTAAAAATGTTGTTGTAGCCTCGAAAAAGATTCCTAAAGAACTTCTAATTTATTGGATGCATTTTTAACATGGTTTCAAATATTTTTAAGTGTCTAGTAATTCAAAAAATGCCCAAGACTCATGAAAAATGATTTGCACATAGTTCTTCTATAGTGGCTGCAGTAAGAGTTCTTTCTCCCTATTGCAAAATATGTGGAAGAGATTTCTTTTATCAAGCATTGATTTGCTTAATGTTGTGAATATTTTTCTCAATTCTGACATGATTAAGCTACAAAGAGGTAGAAGTTGTGAGGACCAGATTATTGTAGATAAAATGTTTAGGGTGTGGTTGCAAAAAAAATGTTTGTTAAAATGTCAGAATTCTTGCACATAGAAAATTAAAGAGTTTAGAGGGTTGAAATATTTGGTAAAGTGATTTACTTTCTACCAGTGAAATGGGTTTATACCCAAAAGTGAATTTTTTTCACTTGCAAGTAAGAATGCAATTATAAATTACTTTTTACAAGTAGGTAAAAGGTTTGCATAGGAATGTAAAATAGATTTGGGCCAAATCAACTTTAGCTGCAAAAAAGAGGAGGGAAAATAAAGAAGGATAAACATCTTCTTAGTGCAAATCAATTTGTAGATCAAGGGTGCAGAGATGTGCCATGTGTCACCATCACTTTATTTCTAGGGCTTCTCTACTATTTTTTCCTTTCTCTTAAAATGTAATTTTTGTCTCATTCTAAGGGGTTCCGAGTTTTGGGGAGGCTTTTAGCTCTTGGGTTTGGCCATGGAAGAGGCTATGTACAAGATATTATTGAATGCTAATGGTGAAGATCTTTTTTTATTAGTCATTAATTAATAGTACCTTTGTATTTTGAAACTGTGGAATATATGAATACAATATATTATGTAATTTTCTCCAATTATGAATGATAATATGCTTTAAACTATGTAATCAAGGGTTATATCAAATTTTCAAGCACATGTGTTGTTTTGAATTAGTTTGTTAGTTTTTTGTTTATCCAAGGGATAGATTAAATTATTTCCATGAACTAATGGGTATGTTATCATTTGCTATGGATTAATAAGTATGATGCATACTAGGCTTGCTCAGGGCTGATGATCATAAGGTGATAATCTAGTAGAAGACCATCAAAACATGTTTGGCTAGCTATCATGTACAATGATTAACATGTGAATCTGTAGCCCAAGGCCGGAAATGGTCTTGCATAGTTTTCTTTCCTCGTCTTCAAAAAAATTCTTCAAATTTAAAAATCAAATTTCTATTTCAGTTAAGGTTTTATTTCTAGAAGTACAATGTACTTCCATATTCTCATCCTCTAAATGTTGAGTGTTGTGAAGGATTAGCCATCCATTTGAAATATTATATTTTTTGAGCACTTACATGAGAATTCATTTGCTATTTGCAAAGTACAAGGTCATTTGGCTACATAAATTCATAAGTACATTCTATGGGATTAACCTCCTAGGTTTTTTAGAGCTTGAAGTGCAAGGGAAAAAATTGTAGAATCCATATCTTGTTCATTGGCCACTAATCCTGAAGTTCTTAAGAATAAGGGTTGGCTATCCTTTAGAGGACTTTCAAGGTTCAGCTAGAAAAAACACCAACACACACAACCCAAAAAAACATGAATTATGATTGGTCATTAGATAAGTTTCAAGATTATCCTTGGAAAGATGCATTAAATAAGGCTTGTGGATGCAAAATAGGACCAAAAAATGCATAAACAAGCCATGTTTTAATAGGGAGGGCCCAAACAAGTCTAAAAATGTAGAGGGATACATTTTTCTAAACTACATTTAGCTCCCACTTTAGTGAGATGAGGAACTTGCTTCAAACTCACACTAAAGTAAACAAATTTGCATCAAGAGGCATCCAAGTGTACCAATGCTAGTAAGATAGGATGACAACGATCAAGAGGGATGATCAAGCCCCCAGGATAAAGATCCTATTCCAAACCAACAAAGGCTGAAAAGAACATGCATGTGAATATTGTATGAAGCAACAAGGTACAAGCATACACTACCAAAGACATAAAGAAATAAAAAAAAAGAAAAAGAAGGTGGATCAAGCCTCGACCATTTATCTAACGTGATGTGGATCAAATCTAAGTTGTTTGTCCAAAAATGTTTACAAGTGGAATGCGATGTCCACTATGCAAACCTAACACATGCTCCAAGTGCTAGTGAAACCTCAATCCATCCACTAGGTGATCCCCCAAAGACACATATGCACATGGTTGGTGTGCACTCACACAGAAAAGATAGTGGCTATGGAAAATTCATGCCTAATTTTGGCTCCCATATGCTAACCATACCATAGCTATATCTCCTAATAACTTTGACAAGGCGCTACACAAAACGAACAATAGGATCCATGAGGCCCAAGAGAAAATTTGTATTCTAACACCTATGAACAAACAAGATGGCTCCATAGGAAAGCAAAGCGTGTTATGCAAGGTGGCCATATAATAGTTATTGTAAATACAAAGGTAGTGTAAGATATGTTCAAAGGATTTTTTCTTAGTTCATGTAAGGTCTTAACTTAGGGAACATTGTGCCTAATGTCTCCAAGAGAGGACCAATCAAAGAATGGAAGATTCACAACTTAGGAGATGCAGTGCATCACATCAAGCCACTAAGAGGAATATAATATGGTAAGAGAGATCATGCTCTTGAAGTACATCACACCCAATGTCACCAAAAAGTGAAAGATGCATCGCATGAACTAAGAAGACTACACAATGAAACATGAATTGTAATTAAAATGCAAAAGAATAATGTCAATGTATGCCCCCACTTTAAATAAATTTCTAAACACCATGCTATGAGAAATTACTTTAAAGTAGCCAATGATAAATGCTAGCAATGAAAAGGACATGTGAGCTTATTTGTAAAGCCCTATGTCAAGTCATATGTTTCCAAATGAAGTTGCATCATCAAGAGGGGTTGCCCCCAAAATGAAATCTAACAATAACATAAGGGATCCATGGATTCAAGGTCAATATGTCTTTGCTACAATGTTTTTAAAGAGCTCAAAATTGTCATCATTCCCTGAATACTCATGGAATAGGAAGAATGATAGAAAGAGAGTGAAAACAAAGAAAAGATTTTGGGTCAACATCTAGAAGAGATGTAAATGTCTCGATGCCTTGCATCATCCCCAAAATGAAAACAAAATACAAAGAAAAGATAAAGGAAAAGCTTTTGGGTCAACATGGAAGAGACCTAAATGTCTTGATGCCTTGCATCATCCCCAAAAGGAAAACACAAGACATAGAAAATATAAAGGAAAATATTTTAGGTCAACATGGAAGAGACCTAAATATCTCAACGCCTTGTGTCATCCCGAAAAGGAAAATGCAAGAAAAAGAAAAAGATAAAAGATTTATGACATATAGAAGAATATAGATACAAATAGAGGAATGTACAAAGAGAGGGAGATACATCAAACATAAAAGTATGGGAAGATTGAGCATTATTCACATGCAATCACACACATAACATGAAAAATAAAAGCAAAGAAAAAACTAGTAAGGAACATGCGACTCAACCTATATTAAAGCAAGTCAAGTTCGCATCCCAAAATACGCAAGGTAGACAACTAGCCAAAGGCACAACATCAAATGCCAAACTAGGACAAGGCTATCAAATTCTTGCCCACACTGTGTGCAAGAAAGGAATGAGATGAGGTAGGTGATGAGAAAGAGGCATACTTGCAACAAGTAGATCCATGTTTCTTATGAGTAAATTAACATAATGCAACTTGGTAGCCTTATGGGACCTATTATTTATCAATTTTCCATGGAAACCAAACATAACATAACTTGCTAGCTAGCAAATCTATGTTTCCATAAGTAATATAGCATTACACAACTTTCTAGCCTTATGGGAGAATCATCATTTTTAGTATTTTAGAATTGTATGTTGTGTATTTGATGGATGACATTTGGTATTGAGATAGCCTTTCATATTGAGGTATCATAACCTTCTTGACTCAAATATTTAAGTATACTCAAACCTTATTTTAATTTTATGTATACCATCTTTTAATTCTTGTTTCATTTTTTTATGTATTTTCCTTGTATATTCTACTCAATAAGAATGATAATTCAATAAACTAGAAGCATTACCCTCCCTCCAATGAGCTCGAGAAGTTGAGAGGAAGTGCATTGTAAGATGAATGGGAAAGAACCTTGATGTAGAAGAGATTCAGTAAGAAAAAGAGAAAGGAGAAAATGAAGGTTGAAAGAATGTGAGTTACAATAATGAATCTAGAATGAACATAATGAGAGAATGAATGAGTGAGAGGGAAGAATATGATTTCAAAATTAAGAATTGCATTCAAGAGGGCCATTTTCAAGCATGCTTGTGACTACACATGTGTTACACTTCATGGGAAAGTGAAAGTGTAACATCCCAATGGCCATAGGATCAAGAATCTTGTTAAGATGTTCATGCTGTGTGCAGATGTCTCCGTGATGTAGAAGCGTCTTAGAAAAAAATTCACCCACTGATAGAAAATGATAACCTGTTAAGGACAAAAATGAAGACAATGACCAAGGGTATTCACATTATTATCTCATTAAGCTAAAGTTCCTTTTGATGTAATGTGAAATTGCACAAGAGTATAATTTTATGACATTACAATATGCAAATATTCTCCATTTTTCAATCCAAGTATGTAGAATTAGAAAAGTGTATTTAGTTACTCCAAAGTCAACCATAATTGTTATTGTTGTGATCCACTTCCTTGAATAAAATTTATGACAGGTAATGCTAAGATTCATAGGGAATCTTAATTATAAATGATTTTTCAATTACAACATACTTGTCTAAGAAAATTTTCCAAGAGTGTTGGAGATGTACAAGAAATATACATAGGATTACAAGGTAAATATAAATAAATTTTTGAAATATTACATATGATGCCATTTTCTACTTACTACTAAAATAGTTATGCCTTGAAATATTTAAATATTTCATAAGAGGATAAAACAACAATATATATTCACCAAATTGAGACATGCATCACATCATTTTTTAAAAAAACATAGCCTATAGTTATAAAATTTTAATTGACATAAAGAGAAGGTGTCGTGTAGACTTATTATGACCACAATATAGTATTATCATATAATCACTATGATGTTTGTATTAAATATACCATTGGACCCAACATAGAATTATGTTATTTGCTTCTATGGATTTAAAATCTTTGAATGTTCCACACAACCATCCTTTAATCTATAGAAATATAGCTATTACAAGTTAAATTTCCTCTTAAAAATCCTTTGATCAACTCAAAAATTCTAAAAGTGATCCTCAATTTGTGTTTAAGGTCATTCACTTTATATATTTATAAATTTATAATAGGTATGGATGGAAAGTACCTATCATGTTGATTCATTTATCCAAATAAATTGATTGGACCATACAATTAACAAACTTCCAATATTCTTTTGTTCTCGATTGATGCTTAATCATCTATATGCAAATAGATGCACCTAGGAAGATCATTTACTTTAAAATAGTATAATACCATTAGATGATGGAAGAGCATTCCTGGTTGTAAAGCAATCTTGTATCAACCAAAAATATTTCTTTTCTTGTAATTCTATCTATAGCTCTGCCAACAATTTATTTTGTATTTTTTTGTTGTATCATTTCTCAACTCACAAAGGAGGATATTGGTTCTACTCGAGATCATCTACTTAATTTCTATATTTCAGGTGATTTTCATTCGTTTTCAAGAAGATATTTCTCTTAGAATTTCATTGTCATTCTTAGTTAGAGCATTTGGGGCCAACCTAGTCTAGGCTTGTTGTGCAGACCTTTTCCAGAACATCTAAATCTTAATGGAACATCATACAAGGTATTTTAGGTCTAGGAAAATATTTTTGGAGATCGACGATACATTTCATCTCATGAAATATTATCTTTTCATATTATTTGGCTGACCTACATGTTTAATCATGCATTAGGTTTGTAAACCCTTTGGGCTAATGTGGATCATAATTGGAGCTAGAGATTCATATTTAAGATCATTTTTAATCCATTAGAAGGAGGTCAGTGCAGTTAGTTAGTAGTTTAGGATTAGAATTCAAGAAGTTCAAATAATCAAATTTGACAGTTAAATAAGGCCTTGGGCCAATTATAATATCTAAATGCCCTTGTGGTAGGCCTAGGAGCCCTAACTGCCTGCATATGAGGCATATGATGTATTTAAGACTAGAAGTTATTGAATCAATGATAATTCATGTTTCTTGAGAATTTTCTTATGTTATTTCTACTGTGTTGATTGTAAGCTACACGGTTGGACAATCCTTTCTAAACCCTCCATCTGTGATTGCACCAAGTGGTATCAAAGCAAGTTTATGAGTCCTGAGAAGTTGTTCCTTGTGGTGAATAGATTTTTGACTTGAGTTAGACTGCATGTGTTTTCAACTGAGTGCCAATTGTGAGGCAGTTGAAACCTTATAGCTAGATCATTGAATTGAGGAAGTTGTACCAGATCCAAGGGGAGAGATGCCACCTAGAAGAGCACCTAATATAGGAAATATTGTTGGAAGAATGGATGATATCTTGGAAATGATGTGAGCAATGATATTTTTATTGGATGTTGTAGAAGAATATAGAAGAAGAGGTTTAAACCTTAGACATGCAAATGAAAGTGATGATGATAAGTTAGATCATGTTGTGAATCACAATGAAGAAAACCTAGAAGAAGAAGAAGAAGTTTCAAATTAGGTAAAGATGTTGAAAGCTATTTCAAAGATTGGTAATAGACTAGGTAGAATTGAAATACAAAATTATGTGGGAAATTTAAGCCTCAAGGAATTGATTGATTGGATCAATGACATGAAAGAATACTTTGAATATCTAGAAAGAGTGATATTTACAAAAACTAATTTGAAAGGACATGTTGCTATATGGTGGAAATAAGTTCAATTGGATCAAAATAGAAGAGGAAGGAGAAGATCACAAAGTGGGATGGAATGGTGACAAAGCTAAAGGATCAATTCATACTTGTTGATTATGAGCTTGAATTGTTGAAAAGATTTCATAACCTAAGGAAAAAGGAGATATATGTGAAGTACACTAAAGAAATCTACAAGATGATCATCAAGGCTATACATAGTGAAGCAATCAATGAGAAGGTTGTGCACTACATCAATGGACTGAGTACAAACATCCAAGAATAATTGAGCCTAGTAAAGATGACAATAGTTGAAGAAGCATACCAATTTACACTAAAGGTAAAAGAAAACTAATAAGAAGTTTGAATAGAGAAAAAGAAGCAAATCACAATCCAAAGAACAAAGACCATATGCAAAGAAAAATAAGGACAAGAAACCCTGCCATGGTGAAGAGAAGGACAATAATTCATATCATAGAGGAAGAGAGGATAGAAATTTCTACTACAGTGATAGAGGAGGTCATAATTCTTACTGCAATGATGGATATAGGAGGGATGAAAGAATATCTAAGAAGATACCATTTAGAGGAACCTATTTCAAGAGTGGAGGTGAAGGACATAAATAATTTGAGTGTCATCAAGGGAGTACCAGAAAGAGGACTAATAATATTAGAAGAGAAACTTATATGGATGAAGAACCTATTAGATCCCCTAGTTTGGTTGGGAAACCTAAGAAAGTCAATTCATTAGTGATAAGAAGATATTTGATGCATAAAGAAGTAATTGAGGAGCTAATGTAAAGGAATAATTGTTCTAGGAAAAGATGTAAATCTAGAGGAAAGATATGTAAATTTATCATTGATAGTGGTAGCACTAACAATTTAGTTTCAAACTAGATGGTAACCGAGTTGAATTTGAAGAGATTTAAACATCCAAAGCCCTACAAGATAGCATGGATTCAGGATGAACATATTATTTTGGTAAATGATTAGTTTTTCTTGAAATTTTGAATATAGTATCATATAAGGATGAAGTGTTGTGTGATAGTATGCCCATGGATGCATGCCATTTACTGTTAGGAAGACCATGAAAATGTGATAGAAAATAAATTCAGGATGTAAAAGGGAATACCTTTACTATAACTTTAAATGGAAAGAGAACTATATTGATACCTTTGGGAGATGAGGACAAGAGTGAAGTTTTTACTACTGCTAGAATATGTGTGGTAGATGGAAGGAAGTTTCTAGAAGGATTAAGGAATGAGAACATGTGTTTTGCATTGACTCCAAAGAATTGTAGTAATATAGAGATAAAGAATTATACTACAAAAGATAAGGATCCACCGCAAAAAGTAATAGAGTTGTTGATTGAGTATGAATATATTATATCAGAGAATGTACTAGATGGACTACCACCAGTTCATAACATTAGTCATCATATAGACCTAATACCTAGAGCAAGTTTTCCTAACAAATCAACACATAGGATGACACTTGTAGAAAATATGGAGTTGAACAGATAGATACAAGAGTTGTTGAAGAAGGGAATGATCAGAGACAACTTAAGTCCATGTGTGGTACCTGTTGTACTAGTATCAAAGAAATATGGATAGTGGAGAATGTGTACAAACTCAAGAGTAATAAATAGGATCATAGTCAAGTGTAGATTCCCATTGCCAAGGATGGATGACATTATGGAATATTTGAGTGGAGCAAAGTATTTCACAAAGATTGATCCAAAGAGTGGATACATTCAGATCAAAATCAGAGAAGGAGATGAATGGAAGACTACATTTAAGACTAATGAAGGATTGTATGAGTGGTTAGTGATGCCTTTTGGATTGACTAGTGCGCCTAGCACTTTCATAAGATTGATGAATGAGGTAATGAAGCAATTTTTGGGTTTGTTATTATTTACTTAGATGATATTCTAATTTTTAGTAAGACTAGGGAAGAACATTTGTGGCACATTAGACAAGTATTGCAAAGATTGAGAGAAGAGAAGTTGTTGATAAACATCAAGAAGTGTATTTTTATGAAGACAAAGTTGGTGTACTTCAGTTTTATCATTTCTGCTGAAGGATTGAAGATGAACCTTCAAAAGGTTAGAGCAATTGTTAGTGGCTGACAACAGTGAACATTGGAGAGATAGGATCATTCCATGGGCTAGCAAATTTTTACCAGAAATTCATTAGGATCTTTAGTAGAATTTACATGCACCCATAATAGAGACAATGAGAGGAAATAGGAAAGACTTTAAGTGGATATTCAAAGCACAAAGAAATTTTGAATTACTAAAGAAAAAGGTGACACAACAACCAATGTTAGCATTACCATATTTTGACAAAGTATTTCAAGTTTATTGTGATGCTAGTGGAAATGTAATAGGAGCTGTGTTGAGTCAACCAAGAAGACCTACAACTTATTTCAATAAAAATTTGAATGATTCTAGAAGAAAATATTCAATTTTATGATCAAGAATTTTATGCCACAATTCAAGCAATGAAGAAGTGGAAACATTATTTGTTGCATTAGTATTTTGTGTTATATATTAATCATCAAGCCTTATAGTATTTGAATAGTTAGGGTAAGTTAAATTAGAGACACATGAGATGCATTGAGTTCTTGCACAATTACACATTTGTGTTGAAGGATAGGATTGGTAAGTCAAACAAATTTGTAGATGCATTAAGTAGGAGAAGGAATTTTTTGACAAGAATGAAGATAGAAGTATTGGGTTTTGAAGAACTAAAGCATATGTATGAAGATGATCTAGATTTTTCTAAAGCATGCAAGTCATGTAAAGAATGAGTATTGACAGACAAGAGTCAATGGTTGGATTATTTTATTTAGGAAGATATGTTGTGCAAAGGAAATCAGTTGTGTATTCCAAAGAGTTCAATGAGGGATAATTTGATGGAGAAACACAGTGGAGGACTTGTAGGAAATTTTGGGATAGATAAGAAAGTAGCTTTGGTGAGTGAGCACTAATTTTGGTTGTAGATTTATAAGGATGTCAGGGAATATGTTCAAATTTGTAGAATTTGTTAAGTAGTGGAAGAATGGAAAAAGTATGCCTTTTACTTGCTTGATATTGGAATAATTAATGATAAATTGAACTTAATGTCGCCTTGATCTAGTGTTGTGAGGTGTTTTACACATCCATATTGGTCCAAGGGGCACTTTTTAAGCTAAATTAACCTAACTCTATCCTAATTTAATGTTGTAAAATGTATTTATTTACATCTTCACATTAAATTTGGGAGGCTTGTAAACTAAGTGGACCTAATGTAGTTTTGTAATGTGTTTTACACATTCACATGGGATTTAGGGCACTTCTAAGCTAAATAAACTCAATTTTGCCTTAATTTAGTGTTGTAAAGTGTATTTAATTACAATTTCACATTAAATTTTTGGCCCCATTACATTTATGACCTGTATATCATCATTAATAAGCCCCTATGACCCCATATTGTGCATCCCGAGGAATATTTTGATAAAAATTTGACAAAATCAACATATAAACTTAATTTCTTCACTCCTTGACATTCTAGCAAGAAAAATAGCCCCTCTGGGATGCATTTTCCACCTTGGGAAAATGATTCCCATTTAGGTAGAACTCATTTTCCCAAGATGGTGAATAAGTCCCATTTGAGCTATTTTTGAGGTTTAAGTAGGAAAAATTGGGTTTTAAGTTCAAATTTCTCCTATGTCAATCTTGGGGATCAAATTAATGGTCATGTGAGTGGATTACCTATATAAACAATTTTTCAAATCATTATTTTAGGAGGTATTCAATTTTTCAAGTCAAGCATTCAAGAGTTAAGCATTCCAAGTCTTCACAAAGCCATCAAGATAGCTTTCAAGATCATTCAAGGGTAGTTTCTCCATCAATTGTTTCAGTAATTCAAGATCCATCCTCATGGAAAGGTTCTAATTGTATTATTTCATATTCATGCTTTATTATCTTATTTCATCATTTGGTTTAATTACCTAAAAGGGTTTTGACCAAGGAAAACCCCTATTCCCTAACAATCAACACTTTTTTTCTCTCTGTGTGATTGTAGATTTAGGTGCTTTGAAGACTTGAAGATCATTGAAGGTTACGTTACAAGCTTGTTGGAGTTGTCCACCTATTTGTTAGGTCAAAATTTCCACTAAAAGATAATCTACAACCCCAAAATTAGGGTTTCGTATTTGGAAACATAGAGGAACAGAAAGAGCAGAGTGAGAGGTGCAAATCAGAACTTTGAAGTTCTAGAAAATCCAAACTAGACTAATTCACCAAGAGTGGTGAATGAGTCCCACTGTAGGTTTTTTTCAGAGATCTTTGTAGATTTGGATACCCATTTGCTCAAAACCTACTCCTGTACAATTTTCCAAAACTAGGACTGATTTTCCCAGAATGGCGAATGAGTCCCACTAGGCTTGAAAATTAGTAATTTTAGGATTTTAGAGCTCCATTCCATCTCTCTCAAGTTTCCATGTGCACACTTTCAGTTTTATAGTTTTCTATTTTGTTTCATTTATTTTTCTAGCTCATTTCAAGGTGCATTGAATTCAACTAGGGTTTAGCATTGCATCTTGCATTTCATTGTCTTTTCCAAGTTTAGACTTGGTGGTGAACCCCTCATTAGATCATATTCATTTCCTAAGAAAACCCTATTGCAAGATTTCAATCTCCTTTTCATTGAGATCTATAGGGTCATCCTTGAGTGGAATATCTTTGAAAGTGGGTGTGAATTAGCTATATCACAACGCCCATCACATTTTAATAGGTTCCAAGTAGCAAAAGGGAGTAATCAAAATATTGGATTTTATAAACCTTTGATAGTACCAAAGAGACCTTGGGAAGATATAAGCATGGATTTCATATTGGGATTACCAAGAACATGAAGAGGATATGATTCTATAATGGTAGTAGTGGATAGATTCTCTAAGATGGCACATTTCATTCCTTGCAAGAAGACTAATGATGTTGTGCATGTTGTTGACTTAATTTTTAAGGAGATTGTGAGATTGCATGGATTACCAAAGAGTACTATTTCAAATAGGGACACCAAGTTTATTGGATACTTTTGGAGGACATTGTGGAATAAGATGAAGATAGATATAAAGTTTAACTAACATTGGAACCTCTTAAAATGGAAATGGGGTATTAAGTGCTATCATATGGTTTAGGAAATAGAAAACACCCACTTTCAAGCTACTCCATTTAAGGGTAACCCTAGAAATCTCAATGCAAAGGAGAAATAAATCTTGCAATAGGGTTGTCCTAGGGGATGAATGTAAATTGATAAGGGGTTCACCACCAAGTTAAGGCTTGGAAAGATAAATGAAATGAAAGATGCACAACACTATTAAACCCTAATTCAAAGCAATGACCTAGAAAATGGCCTAGATATGTAAATGAAACAACACAGAAAGCTACATAAAGGACTATGTGCACCTAAAAATCTAGAGATGGCTAAATGGAGCTCTAAAATGCTAGAATTTTTGTCTTTAATCTTGAGTGGGACTCATTTTCCTTGAGTTGGGCGAATTAGTCTATAATCTGGTTTTCTATGCAAGAACAAGAATCTTCCAAATGGGTATTTGAATCTACAAAAATCTGAATTTTGACTGAAACTGGGACTCATTTGCTAGAAGTAGTGAATCAGTCCAATTAGAGTTTTCTAAAGCTTCAAATTTTGGTCCTTCTCTTTTGTATTTGCTTTGTCCTTCTTCATTGATTTTTGGATCCGAAACCTTGATTTGCAACCTGGAGGTGTTCTCCAATGTTCTCCAAGGCTTGATGACAACTTTAACAACTTTGAATGATTTTACAAGTTTTCTCCAATCTTGCTCCTTAGGAAATGTACAATGTAGACCTGCAAATCATACACAAAGGAGGGAAAAATTTTGTTGGGTTAGTGGATAGGGGATTACCTTGGTCAAACCCTGTTTTGGCAATCAAACCTTGAAATAGAATGAAATAGAAATGGAGAATGATGAATGAACAAAATATGATGTTTCAACTCACCAAACCCTATCAATAAGATGTTGAAAACATGTATACAATGGCTCTAATGGATGTAGATATTGACTCTTTCTTGAAGGAGAAAAATCTTGAATGAAGTGATAGCTTGAATCATAAAACCCTCTATCACTATTGTTAGCTCCAAAAAAAACATGATGGATGGAATCCTTCACATGATGATTGATGCTTGAATGCTGCTCTAAAATGCTTGATAATCTTCTCTTGAATGCTCTTGAATGCTCTTGTAAACACTAGAATGCACTTGTGAACTCACACTTGCTATAAGGATGAATACATGAATGCTTGGGGTGATCTGTTGAATGCTTAGGTGAAAATGAGTGAAAGAACCTTGTATTTATACTCAATTATGCAAGAATTCCTTAAATTACAACACTACAAGCCGAGATCAGATCTAGGAGGATAAAATCCCACCAAGAATTTGAATTAATTTTTATTTTGGGCCACATGATACTCATTCGCCCAAGGTACAACAAATGAGTCCCATGAAGCATAATTTTGGGGACCATTTTTAAAAATGCTTAGAAAGGTGTGAAACCAGGTTCGAGGCCCAAAAACCTAGGTGGGACTCATTCGTCCAAGGTGATGAATGAGTCCTAGATCACTAAATCTCAGCCACACAAACTGAAAACACCTCAATTATGATTGGGTAATGATTTGTGTTAGGATTATCGTCAAAAAGATGCATTAAATGAGGCTTGTGGATGCAAAATAAGGCTAATTAAAGCATAAGAAAGCCCAATTATTGATGACAACCCTAGAAAAGTGTGAAAGTGTGTTACAACACTTTACAACACTTTAAATAAGGCAAGATTAAGGTTAAAAAGAGGTTTGTTAGGTGTAGTTAATTAATAAAACCTTAGAAAAGTGTGAAAGTGTGTTACAACACTTCACAAAAATTTAGCAAGGTACCATTTAAATTTATTCATTCACAAGGGCCCAATATCTAATGTGGATGTCTTAAACACATTACAACACTAAATCAAGGCACCATTAAGCCCAGTCTACAAGGAGGGCCCAAACAAGCAAGGGAAATGCATAAGGGATACTTTTTCTATTGCCACAAGCATATCACCCACAAATAGATGGAAAAATAGAGGTAGTAAACAAGATTTTGGGTAAATTATTGAGATGTTTGGTTGGAGATAAAGCAAGAAATTGGGATATAGTTCTACCACAAGGAATACAAAATTTTAGATTGTGATAGGGATACATCCTAAATGAGTTATGGATCTTGGAGACATTATTATGGAGAATAAGAGGTGTGTGGAAGTAGAGGAATTTTTAGGATTCATGGAAACATTGCATACTCAGGTCCAAAAGCACTTGGAAGACATGACCAAAAAGGATAATGGGAAGGAAGATGAGAAGAGGAGACATAAGGAATTCACTATTGTAGATGAAGTTATGGTATATCTCAGGAAAAAAATATTTCTAGTACGAACATAAAATAAGCTAAAGATGAAGCTTAGACCATGTAAGATTCTCAGAAAGTTTAATTTAAGAAATGCATATGAAGTAGAGTTACCGAATAAACTTGGTATATCACCTATTTTCAATATTGTAGGCATCTTTGAGTACAATGAAGGTCAATCAAGTGGTAGTAACAATGAATTTGACTTGAAGGAGTAGTTACCACATCAACTATTGTAGTAGATTGAGAAAATCTTGGACACCAAAAATGGAATAAGCACTAGGAACAAGTAGTACAAGGAGTATTTGGTAAAGTAGAAAGGTAGACCAGTGGAGGATTCATCATGGATTTCTCAAGCTAATGTAAACTACTTTGGTCTCATTCTAGCGCCTGGAAAGCGAGTGACTCACTTTTCTTCCAACCTTGGGTGTCTAATGTAGGAGCATCCCTGGTCATAAAAAAATCATGTATCAACCAAAAATAATTCGTTTCTTGCAGTTCAATCTATAGCTATCTCAACAATCTCTTGTATTTTTCCAATGTATCATTTCTCAGCTCATGGAGGTGGATATTGGTTCTACATGAGGTCATCTACTTCATATCCAAATTTTAGGTGATTTACATTCATTTTTAGAAATTTGTCACTCTCAAAATTTCACTGTTATTCTTAGTCAGAGCATTTGGGGCCAACCTGGTCAAAGTTTATTGTGCAGACTTTTTTCAAAACTTGTGGGGCTTAATGGAACATCATAAAAGGTATTCTAGGTCTAGGGGAACCTTCTTGGAGATTCACAGTATGTTTCATTTCATGAAAGATTATCTTTTCATACTATTTGGATGACCTACATGTTTGATCTTGCATCGGGTTTATAAACCCTTGGGGCTGATGGAGATCATAATTGGAGATAGAGATTCATATATAAGGCCATTTATAATCCATTGGAAGGGGGTCAGTGAAGTTAGTTAGTAGTTTAGGATTAGAATTCAAGAAGTTCAAATATTGAGATCCGACTATAAAATAAGGCCTTGGGCCAATTGTAATATCTGAATTCCCATGCAACAGAACTGTGAACCCTAACTACCCACATATGAGGCATATGATGCATGTAATACTAGAAGTTGTTGATTCAATGATAATTCATGTTTGTTGAGCATTTTCTTGTGTTATTTTTTTTGTCTTGATTCTAAGTTGCATGGTTGGATAGTCCTTTTTGGGCCCTCCATCTGTGACCACACCATTAGAATATTCCACTTCACAATCTATCAATGTATAGATACCAATGATGTCATGTTATACTACTCTAATTTATGTCTCTACTAGGAACCACTATACCATGGTAAATAAAAATATTCATATGAATTCATAATCACTATGACTCAACAAAAATATATAAATATCATCATGTAATATCTATAAAATCCTAGCTCAATTTATTCATAAGCACGATGTGTACCATTTTGGAAATCAAAAGATGAATATTAACTTCCCTAGCCATTTAATAAAATCTAGAACTCAATATTTTGTCAACGAAAATAAAGAAAACAACTCACTTAAGCAAAGTGCAACCTTCACAGTAGGTAAACCTTTAAGACCATTAGAAATACACACTAAGTAACTATTGTTGACCTCAAATTTATACTTTTACTAATATGGTCACCACAAACTTTAAATAATAAAGTATAATATGGAAACTAAATTATGCAGAGAATTTATAGGGCAATATGGTCCACATAGAATATACAAACTTTTATGCTCAATCAACAAAAATAGACAACATAACAATATAAAAGTATCCTTAGACCAGTGATCACACTATGCATGTCAAACTTCAATCCTAAATATGTGAATATTGTCTTTTATTGAGCTTCAATATAGGTACTCCAATTCATTATAAACATTTTAATCTCTAGCATCTAACTTGGTGGTTGTTAAAATATCATTGAATTTATTTTTTGCTAGGAATTCCATTATAGTCAAAACATTAGAATCCATTTAACAATTTGAACAAGTTAAAAAATGGGTAAAGTAGTCATGCAAGATATCTAATTTGTCCTCTTCAATGTACACATTAATGTTAGCTGACACTCTAATGCTCTAATGATGCTTTAATTAGGTAATGTATGTACCAATGGATGGATTAGAGCTTGTTCTTTTATATAGTACCCTATCATACAAATCAAATATTTCAAACTTAAGCTAGCAAGCAATGACTAGTTGGAAGCAAGTTAGTTTGGGCCTGTGATTCAAATTAAAATTAAAAATTTTAAGGGTCAAAATCATAGATATAATTATGAATTACATTTGTAAATTTGACCTTGCTCTCTTGTAGATTTGACCTCAACTAAAAACTAAGGAGTCTGAAATTTGAGTCCAAATCCTTGAGATTTACCAAGATTAATTACTAAATTTTACATACAAATATTCCACTTAAATATTAAACATATTTAAATCAAATAAATCAAACTGAATAAAAAATTTCCGTTACACTTTTTTTTTAATGAATTCTATTAATTATTGTAACTAGTGATTTTTTTAGTGGCTAATATTCGCCAATTGGCTAATAGTTTGAGCTATAACATGCCTTGAATTGCCACATTTTTACAAAATTTTGTTATAGTATTATTTAAATCACCAAAGGATTTATTTTATTAAAAAGTTTCACTCAAAAATTCACCACAACATTCGATACATGATTATTTTAGATTCGCCTAATTTTTATAAATTATAATAGAAATCTGTATTGATTCGCCAATAGCATATCATAATTATTAGTTGCTTTAGGGACATATTTCTAATCTTTAGTTTCCACCATTGATTTACAATACAATCTCATGGACCTTGTTGCATTCTATGAGGTAAAATGTACCCACAATTTGTAATGCTCATGGGGCTCACAATTTTGGGTCTCATGAACATTTTAGATCATGGGTATATTTTACCTTGCAAAGTACAATGAGGATCATTAGATCAATGATCCAAAAGTGATTTCGAGCCTTATGATAATTATAGATTGTGGGTACATTTTACCTTGTAGAATATAGTGAGGGTCATTATATTATATTTTAAAACAATGGTGGCCCAAGTAAATATTATTTAGTATACTCCTTAAACCTATTCAAAATTTCCACCCTCGGGCCCCTACTTTTCCATCAAAAATATTTCTAGATTGGATGGATTCGCCATCATAATTAGTGTATTTTCCTATTATTTTTCAAGATTCGCCAAATTTTTTTATAAAATTTTAGTGATGTAAAAAAATCGCCAATAAAATTAATACTTTTTTCCAAAAAAATGAAAGTTTTGCAAATAGAAATTAATATTTTTTCCTAAATAAATGAAAGATTCGTCAAGATTTTATATCTTTTCCGAAGGAAGGTTTCTTAAAGTTATCACTGATGTAACATTACAACCATAAATTCATTATAATATCTAATAGAAACTTTTACAATACAAAATAAATAAAAACTAAAATAATTTTTATTTGAAAATTGGAATTGACATCAAAATAATTTGATTACCATTTGATGCTATTATTGCTACTTATAAGTGATGTTCTAACAGAAATCGTAGCAGAAACAAGCCGATCCCCGAGAGCTCGGATGGCAATGCCCATCATATAAATCTTCATCGTATACACATGCATGCTGGCAATCATAATCACTCAGGCATGGCCCGTGAAAAGTACCGCTGAATCTTCCATTACACTCATCCGCATCGCCCACTTGTAATCCTTTACAAAATACACTAATCAGTTCATATAATCTTACTGTGGATATATTGCTTTTAAATTCAGAAAGAAGAATGAATAGTACCAGAAAGGAAGATGACCGACAGCAGTAGAAGCAGCGCATGCACATTTATTGCCTTCCCCATCGTCTCTGCAACTCCAAATCTCAAGATGTAATGTATTCTGTGGATGCAAAAAGGTTTAATCCATGCGAGTATTTATACAAGAAGAAGTTACGTAAAGATCAGTGTAATCTCCTGGTGGGTAACGCTTATTGTTGCTTTCAGTCGGCTCCATTATTCTAGAATAGTAAGCGCCAAGCACTAAGAAACGTCCTATGTGTTTATATGAGAAGAGAATATGGTGATGATAAGTCTGTTTTCTTGTATAGAGACATTTGTAGCAGTATTATATATATTAATAGAGAGTATATACTAGAGAATTTATGATAAATACAATTTATTCTGTTTTACTTTATTTGTTAAATTTATTTTATAGTGTTTGCATAAAACTATTAATACGAGTATATATCAGCTAGTTTATGATAAATACAATTTATTTTGTTTTATTTGTTGAATTTATTTTATGGTGTTTGCATAAAAGTATTTTAATAGATTGTGATTTGAAATTATAAAAATAAGGTTTAAATATCAAACATGGGGTTTGATTAAGGTGAACTCCCTTTCAAACAAAATAACTTTTCCCTTTTTATATGCGCAGATTACAAGTTGAAGAAGGATTGAAGATCTGGAAGAGTAATTTAACATTGTTGCATTTGTTGCATTCATTGTTGTGAAGTCACAGAAGCTCATATTCAAAATATATTTCTAGATTTTCGATAGTGGAACCTGTGCAAAACAAAACCTAAGATCCTGCCTTAGATGATTGTAAAAAGAATTTTCAGGACCCCTAACTAGGACATATTCGCCCTAGGGTGAACCTATCCTTTAGTAGAGCTCAAAATCAACTTTTGATGACTGGTACATGTGTCCTTACCCTTCTCGGATCTACCTGCAAGTTATGGTTTTCATTTATGTACTTCCAAAAATTTGTATTTTATGTTTTAGGTCCTATAGTTCATTTAGTTTGAGCATTGTATATCATTTTAATTTGGTTTCAGATCTATCTCATTATCCTACTACCCAAAGGAACTGAGATCTAGGTCTAATTGACTCATCTTTGAGGTTGATAGTCAATCTCTACTCCTTGTGATCTCTTTCCTAATGAAATGCCCCTAGGGAAAGACATCTATTGTGGATACTTAAATTCCCATTTAGTATCTCTTTCCCACCATTCCAGTCTCCAGAACCATAGAGAATATGGAAATGATATAGAAAAAAAATATAAAACAAGAGTCCAAACTTATATTTAAATGCATCAAGATCAAATAATTCAAGAACTAATAGAATCAATTATTCAATTTACAAGAGATCTCAATGTTAGACAATTAATAGCACAAGTATCCCCTCCTATAAATAATGATGAATTACATAAAGTACATGTACAATGACATTACTCAAGCGAGAATTTTAGAAAAAAAAGAAAAGAACAAAGGGATATACTTTAGTAAAATATACTATCACAATTCTCATGTAAGGACTTTTAAATGTACCATCAACCTAGTTTATGGCCTCTTTGTCTCATCTAAACTTTATGTTGATTAAGTAGTAATGGATACCCTTAAAAGTATTCAATTGGGTTCACCATCCACTAAAGTATATAAATTAAAGAAAATATATCTGTATCCTTTTGAATGTTCAATTATTCAAATGCCTTTTCCTCTACACTTTCAAGTACCCAAATTCAAAAAATACAAAGGAAAAGGTGGTCCAAAGAGTCATATATTTGAATTTTAAATTACTTTCCATGAGGTTTCCTAAAATTATCATTATCTATGTCACCTCTTCCCTCATAGTCTAGGTGGATAAGCTTTGTATTAGTTTAATCATCTACCTAAAGGGATAGGAAACAAATTTCCCAAAATTGCATTGAGTTTTGTAAAACATTTTCATAAAATGTCAACCATGAATTGTAATTATTGATATTTACAATTAAAAAAAATGTGATGAGAGATTTGTTGCTTTACTTCAACAATAGTAAAGCCTAGCTAGTAGGTTTTCATGGATTATACCTAAGAAACATATTGTATATATTATTCTTACAAATATTACTGATAAGCTTGTATTCCATTTACAAGTAAATTATGTATCCTTCTTTGGTGAGATCATTGAAAAAGGAATTCAAATAAACAAAGAAATAATTGCTAAAGGGTTAATTTTTTTTATCAAGCGTCAAAATGACAACGGAAATGAGAAGCTTAATTGTTAAAAAATATATAGTCTATGATGACATCAATGATATGAAAAATGTATAAAAAGTTTAAAACACAAATAAAATTGTATTTCCAATGGAATCACATAGAAAGAAGAGAGAAATATCAATACATAATCTTGTGTGAACCATTAGATAATGTATTCAAGAAAATTTTACAAGAAAACATAAGTAGCTTCCCACTTCCTAATTTTTATAAATATGAAAAACCTAAAATCACATGGTATAAAGGACACAAATATTATGATACCACTAAGTCAATGGATATACAACGATAAATCCATCAAACCCTCAAAAAAATGCAATCGTTAGGATTTAGATAGATTCCCTAGCACACATTAAAAAAAACTCCAAGATGTAGCTCATAATTAAGTGTGACATCATCTATGATCTCCCACTATCGATCTTGAAGTGAAAATTAGAGCAATGATGTATGCTTTAAGCTCCTATCAGTATGAGACCTTCCTAGTCTTGTGCACAATGGATGTGTGGCTAAATTGAATGCCAAGCTCAAACCAATTACTCGTAATGTAAGCTTTCAAATATTCCCTAGGGGGATGGAGCATGGGGTGCATGACACTATTATAGGGGAAATACAAGATTCTATATAAACAATCTGAGAACCAAAAGAAATAGCTTTCCACATGTATACGATGT
This sequence comes from Sequoia sempervirens, assembly GCA_007258455.2. Classification (NCBI taxonomy): domain Eukaryota; kingdom Viridiplantae; phylum Streptophyta; class Pinopsida; order Cupressales; family Cupressaceae; genus Sequoia; species Sequoia sempervirens. The sequence continues at coordinate 375,604,391 of VDFB02105785.1, forward strand.
GGAAAGTAAGGTTGACAATATGTTAACCACCTAGTTATCTTGAGACTCTAGGCACGTTGCTCCCTTGGCCTTCTCTATGGATGATTTGTGCACAACCCTTTCATTTGGAAAAGTTGGAAGAATCAATTTCGAGGGCTTTGTCTTCATTTTACAACCATGGTTTGCTAATGTGTTTGTTGTTGAATTGGCTTCCTTGTGACAATGTGTAATTTTTACTAAAACAAAACCTTCAAGGAGTTCCCAAACTAGTCTCAAAATGTATGAGATGGCCCAATTTTTGGCTTGCTTGTTTTTGCATGCATTAATAATATTTAGTGATTCTCCTTCAATGTGAATATTTTTTACTTGCATATTTTTTTCCGGCTTGACACGGATGCTAATAATCCATGAGCCTCTTTTGCATTATTAGTTCCCATAGGTAACTTTAAAGACAATCCTTTGAAAAATGGTCCTTTGTCATTATGAATTACAAAATCTATCCTTGATATAACTTGATTATCTTTAGATGCACCATCAAAGCTAAGTTTTATTAAATTTGGGGATGGAGCGTGCCATTTCATTATGCTTTTATCCACCTTCTAAACTTTATAATATGCACCTTCACTTAGAACCTTGAGGAGGGACTAGAGCTTTAACATTTCATTCTCCCATGTTGAGAATGAATTAGATGGGTTGGCTTTCTCAACACGTCTACCATTACTGTTTCTGATATATTTCTATCCAATTTGTTGAAGAAAATTTTCAAGTCTAGAGATCTATTTATGAAAATCCTTCTATTTCACTCAAGCCATATGTTCTAAACTAGTAGTGCAGGAATCACCACCTTTAATGTATCAAAAAGTGAACCTTTATATAATAACAACCAACTCTCAAATAACTCTGAAATAGTGTTTGTTAGGGGGAAAACCAATGAAGCTTATTTTGGATCCAATTCCAACATGTTTGAGCAAAGCTACAATGAATCAAGAGATGATCCAGTATTCCTTGACAAGAACCACATATAATACAATTGAAAGGTTGAGCTATGCCTAACTTGGAAAGTCCGCAACTTGTGAGAACCCTTGGTGGAGAGATACCAATGTAAAAGAACCTGATTTAGGTAGGATTGAGGAATTCCACCAGAGCTTATATGGTCATTTTCCTAGTTGAATTATGTCTTCAAAGACCAAATATTTATAATCCATCTTGACATTATATTGACCTAACTTAGATGGGGCCCATGTAAGTTTGTCTTCAGCATTTGAGAGTAGAACAGTTTTTGAGTCCAAAATTAGTTGTAGCTTTTTCTTCTGATGTTGGGAAAATGGGAGATTGTGGAAGTTTCTCCATGGAACATTAGACTAAAAGTTTGAGTTGTCTTTTTAATACATATTATTTTAATTTTTGAGCTCCAAACTACTTCTACACAATCCTAAGACTCCTATAAACCATCAATTAAACATAATGGAGGATTCCCATTCCATGAATCATCCAAAAAATTAATCTTTTCTCCATTATTAATGGTCCATGAAAGGAAAGGGGATATTAGATCTCGGCATGTGATGATGAAATTCCACATTTTTATCCTTCCAATAGATTTTCTAGAGTGAAGACTTTTTCCAACTCTCAAATCTAGGTATTTAGATCTCATGATTCATCTCCATTTTGATGAGGTGTTTGCATACAACTTCTAAGTTATCTTTGTACCTAAGGCTAAGTTTCTCAATTATAGGTTTTATAATCCAACACCTCTTAAAACTTTATCTTTGTACAATTTTTTGAGGAAACAAGAGGTATTTTGCTAGAATGGTCTAAATTTCCTTTCTAAAAGAATTTTCTTGTAGCCTTGACAATTTTCTCATGAACCTCTCCTGGTATTTTTAGCACTGACAAAAAGTAATTTGAAATAGTGGATATGGCTGCTTTTCCTATGTAGTACGTCTCCGTAATAGTGGCATTCATTTGTCCCTCCATGATGATACTCTGTTTTGAATAGAAATAGATATTTTATTTTAAAATGAAACTTTTTGAGCCCTTGCAAAGAAAGGAATACCTAGATAACTTCAAGGAAAATTATTCTGGCTGAATTCTAGAATTGAGAGAATGTTGAAAATGACCATAGCACTTGTATTTTGGAAGAATATTTTTTATTTCCCCAGATTGATTACTTTTCTCGAAGTTAGACAATAGTTATCCAACACATACTTAATATTCTTAGCTTCACGCACGAAGGGATGACCAAATAATAACATATCATCTACAAATAAGGAATGTGTGCAAGAGATGTCTAATATCAATATTTTTATGCCATGCCACTTGATATATGGATGGTTTAAATTTCCCTAATTAACACTTCTACAATTAGGATAAAGAGAAAGGGAGGAGAGGGGGTCTCCTTGCCTTACTCCTTGAGAAGCAAAGAAGAAACCAATCAATGATCCATTTATGGGTACTAAATAATTTTTTTCTTGAGATAAGGGAGAATCCATTTGCATCATTTTGTAGCAAAGCCTAGCCTTTCTAAGATCTTTGATAAGAAGTCCCAGATTACTTTATTGTAGGCCTTCATCATATCTAATTTTATAATCATGGCTAGAGTTTTTACTTGATGAATTGGATGCAAGATTTCATGGGATATTATTTCCCATTTAACTCTATTTTTTCCTAAACAAACTCCCTTATTCATTTGAGATCATATTCAGAATAATTTTGTCAACTCTTAAGGTGATGACTTTTGAAAATATTTTATAAATCATGTTACATAGAGAAATAGGTCTAACGCCTACAAATGAGGAAGGGATTTTGTTTTTGGGAATAAGGGTGATATGAGTAGTATTAAGCTCTTTTAGAATTGTGACGTTCCTGTGAGATTCCTCTAAAGCTAGCCAGATATATCTTCCTACAAACTCTCAACATTTCTAATAGAATAGTATAGTAAAACCATTTGGAACTAGAGCTTTATCTGGGGCAAGTGGAAAGACTGTAGTTTTTAATTTTTCTAAAGTGAATGGGGCTAGGAGAAACTTGTTATCCTCTGAACTAAGTAAGTTCATAGAATGAAATTTTAAAATTATGGTTCTTTCCCAATGATGTCAGGATCCTAATTCACTAGTTTGGAAAGGAGATTAGAAAATAATAAGATGGCCCATCATGTTGAATCTACAACTCATTTTATAATAGTTTTTTGGAGGCAGATTTAATAGAGAAAATTGTATTATCATGCGTCTTACCTTAGTCGAAGTGTGGAAGAAATTTATATTCCTATCTCCCTCTTTTAACAAGGTTTCTCTTGATTTTGTTTCCAATATATTTCTTCTCTAGAAATAACTTCTTTGAGTTCTTTTTGAAGTTGATTATGGAGAACTTGGCAAGATTCATTATTCATACCGAATGGAATGACATGTTCATTTAGCTCATGTATATATGTAGAAGAATATTTCATTGTTCAAAAATGATTTTGAAGTGGAGATGATTCCATTGTTTGATCTATCTTTTTATATATTGATACTTTTTGGCTATTCAAAACAGTTTGAATCCTACCATGAATGGTGCATTCCCCCACCATTGTCTTAGAGGCATAAAGTTGTCATCTCTAAACCACATGTGTTCAAATTTTAACTACGATTTAAAATTACTTGGAATAGGGTTCCAAGTTATCTCCAATTGAATTGGATAGTAATATGATCCAGGAAATGTGAGGATCGAAGAAGCATATTGAAAACCACCATTGGAATAGATTATAGAGAGGAGGAGCCTATCTAGTCTTTTTGCAATGATAGAAAATTACTTCCTTCTGCTTCTCTAGGTAAATTTACCATTAATTGGTAGATATTATATTGATACATTATCTAAGATGAAGTTATAAAATTCCTCCATTAATTTTAGAGGGGGAATGATACCTCCACTTTTCTCTTTTAGAGATGTAATAGCATTAAAATTCCTTCCTAAAATAAATAATTCCTCCTTTAACAAATTGATGGTTGTTGTTAGAGAATCCCAATCCAATTTCATAATAGCAATAGAAGTAGGACCATATATGTTAAAGATCCAAAATATGTGTTGATAACATTCAATCTTGATGAGCATCCACCATTGTTGGGTTGTGATGAATTTCAATTTGACCTTCAATAGATAATGTAATACTTTCAAATCTCCCAATGCCCCTACAATAGGAATATTATGTGTTTCCCATTTGGTCCATTTATTCCAAAAAAAAAAATTTGTTCATTTGAAAATTTCATTTCTTGTAGTAGAAAAATGTCAGCTTCACTAGAATATATCTGACGCTTTATCAAGTGCTTATTTTTAGGGGAATTCAATCCCCTAAAATTCCAAAAAAGTACCTTCATTGGTCTCAAGGAGAGTGAAAAGACCTCCTTAGTCTTAGATAAATATTTTTATCTAGGGTAGTCTGTAAACCCACTACAATCTCTTCTTGTATTTTCTTTTTCTTGTGATTTTTCCCTTTCTTTGTATTTGTCTTAGGAGAAAAGGATATCACATCAAACTAAGTATGTGTGATTGAGATTGGTCGAGAGTAATCAAAACTTCACTAAGTTCCTCCTTAGCCATTTTATTAATGATTTTTCCTCCTACTTCTCCATAGAAATTTGTTCTAGCATTTCTGACAGACACCTTGAAGGAGTTGTATCAACAAGAGGAATATATTTTATAATATCACATTTATGGCTTCCTACAATGTACTCTTCATTATGCAGCTTGGGATGTTGGTCTATTTCTAAATCATTCTAAATCATATGATTGGGATTAGGAGTATCTAATTCCAAATCCTTATTAGTGGTGCTATGAGAGGAAATTCCTTCATAATTCCTTGAGATGCTTCCTCTATCATCTTCCTTAGGTGATGCTTTGGCCATCGAATCTGGAACTACCAAGAAACATCTTGTTTCACGACTTGCTCTAACTGTGAGTTTGGCATCATAGTATCAAATATCATATCCAAATTATTGCTTTCTAAAACTTGTGAAACTAGGATTTACAATATTAAATTAGGATAATTTAATGTAGACATATGTGTTGGTGCTTCATTCTCCCTATTGTGAGCAAGAATCTTTAAAGGAGAGAGACCCTTTTCCAATTGGGTAGCCATCAAATCCTTATTTCCATTTTTATTCTTTGGTGGAATTTTATTTGAAGCCTCTTTACTATATTCAATGCAGCCTCATCAATTAGTGAAGAGATCTCTAGGAACATGATAAAGTCATTCTTAAAAAGGATTGTTTTATCCACTATTATATTTTCCTAGTACTCGTAGGCTTCCTGAGATTGTGAAGTAGGATGTAAACATTTTATGCTAGAATGGGTCATTATATAGTAGGAATAACATACATTTTCATGCCCTTCTAATAAAATTTCATGTCTCTAGGTCCCATTTTTAGAATGAATTGGAAAAGCTCACGAGATAGATTTAGCGGTATCTATCAAAATGCAGAGATGAAGATGGGATTCGATATTATAAAAAAAAGTCCAATAATGCTTCATGACAATTCCCATTCGGTTGCCTAGAATTTCAATTATTTTTAAATATCTATATTTAAGTGGTAGTGTTTGAAATTGAACCCAAAACAAGACAAAATTTATGTTTGTAGAAAAATTGTAAAATTTGGGGACCTAAGGCTAAGTATATAGTCCTGAGACACATTGGAAGAACCACATATTCACTTTGAATCTACATCATCCCTCGCTTACAGTTTCGAGGAAAGTTAGCAATAAAAAGCCACTTTCCCTGATGTATGTAATAAACTTCATTGACTTTCACCTAATGGTCATCAACTGGTTTAATTATAACATTGTTGGTAGGGTTAAGGTTCCAAAACTTACCAATAATATCTCTTTCTTGAGGCTCCTTAATTTGGTAGTTGAGATATTCTTGTAAGAATGTCACTTGGATGTCACATCATGGACTTTTCTTGCTTTCTTGAGCCTTGTTGAATTGCTTTACTGGCAACTGCACTTCCTTTTGTTGTAACTAACACATCAAGTTCATGCCATTTGTGAAAATTTTGGGTTTGAATTCTCCTATTATTCCACCTGATAAGTTTCTAAGTAGGCTTACTGTAGTTTCCTTGGAAAATGTGGATTAAAGGGGGCACCAGATGGGCTTGGTTTTGAGATGATGATATTATTAGGAAAAGTTGTAGGACCCTTCCCACCTTCCAAGTTCTTTGAAAAAGTTCTTATGCACCCATAACTCTTGAACTATCATGCTATTGGTGATAAAATACATGCTTCTTCCATCCCACAAAACCCTTCCCACTGTTCAATGTCCTCAAAAAAGGGACTCCTTGTCCCTAACCCTTGAATTATTTTAGTTGTTGATGATTTTTAGTCCAATAGGAAGACTTCTGGTAAATTGGTAAACCCTACCATTTGGAAACCGTCATTGTGGCCCATCTGTGAATTGAATATTTGAAATTTGTTTGTTGGAGGCATTTCACATTTAGAGCTCTCTAACAATTATTTTATACTAAGGTGATATTGAAGTTGAAGGTTCACCATCAATTTTTTCTAGTATAAACCTTAGCATTTACTAGAAAATTTACTACCTCCTCTCCCCATCATATCCAGCAATTGTGGATCAAATTAATGATCTAAGATTAAATCTCCACCATTTTATCCCCTTTTATTTTTTTTATAAATTGGAGCTTAATCCAATATTTTTTATATTTTTTGTTAATAAAGTAGATGTTTCAACATTGAAAATAAACATAAAAAAATATTCAACTACATCTAATTCATAATAATGACAATATGTACAATTTTTGTATCTGTAATTTCATTTTTTTATTGCAATTCTTATTGAAGCTCAATTAGAAGGCAAGAGAATTGATTTTATTTGGAATTTGATAGATGTCTCATTTTTCATTTTTATTCTATTTGATTTAGCCTCTCACACCTATTAATGGAATAAAGTATGAAGTCTTGAAAATCATTATTTTTTCTTTAAAATATGAATAAATATCATGTCAAATTAACAAATTTGAACTCTAATAATGATCAATGGTTCAAATTCACCACTTCAAAATTAATAGTTTTGCAAAATATGGAAATGATTAAGTTCTCAGAACATTAGTTTGTTGGTCTTGTTGACAAACAAGGTGAAACTACTATAGTAAAATCTCTTACAAGTGTATACAAATATAAAATTTAACTATTTATCAAAGGAAATTGCCATATGATGATTATGTAGTTGCATAAAATTAGGGTAAAAGTACAAATATGTTTCACACTTTTATAAAGGAGACAACCAACACTTATCCAACTTTTAAATTTGAATCACTAAAAAGTGCTATGTATGTTTTGAATTTTGAAATAATGTAAACTAATAAAATGAGTATTTTTGAGTATATTTTATGTTTGTAGTTTTTGAAAAAAATAAAAATATTTGAATATAGTATTTTATAAATTGATACTATAATTTAGTTGCTAATAAAATACTAAAAAATGAAGTTACATGAGACATCAATCTTTATATAGTATATTTTTTACTTCAATTTTTTTGTGCATATTTATAACAAGTTGAAACTTTAGTGCATGGATTTTCTTTCCAATTTTGATAATATATATTTTAAATAAGTATTAAAATATATGTGAATTAAAACAAAATTGTTTCCATTCGACGCCAACTTCCATACTAAAAATTTCTAAAATAGAAAAAACTTATACCATCTTCATATAAATTATTTTATCTTGTGCATCATATTTTTTTCAAAAAATTTAATGTTTTATTATTTTTTCTTCACGTGGTAATCAATCTAATCTTTTTGTTGATAACTTGCTTTCAGTAAAATAAAAATAATAAATATAAATAATAAATAAACTATTAGAATATACATATTATGAAGAAGAAATCATAGTCAACAATATGATAGTAAAAAAATAGAGGTATATTGTTTATAATTATGGTAGGTGAGTTTAATATAGGGAAACCTAGGGATGCATCCCCCCACCTAAAATGCTTCGTCCCTATCCTTAGGATGTCCCGGTTATAAGGGGATGACTGGGGGACAGTGCCCTAGCATCCCCTTTTGCTAAGAAAATTCGAGAAATGTCCTCGAAATGGGGGAATGACGTTTACTAAATGGGGGATGACTGACCATCTCAAGAATGGTCAAGGGATGGCTGGCCATCCCCTACATAGTGCATTGTTTTAAATAAAAACAATATTTTTAAAAAGGGACGGCCCTGCCTACATGGTTATTGTGGTCCCCATTGGTGTTTGCTCTCTTATGAGGAAAAAAGGCCTCTTTTGATTCATTTATGCATTTGTTTGTTGTGAGCGGATGAGATTTTGAGAGAAAGAGAAGTTGCATCATGGTTATATGGTTCAATCATTTAAATACATATATATATAAATGGCAACAATCCTTTACTAAAGTATAATGGAATTTTAAAATATGTTCAGTAGTAAAGGTAAAATTATATAGCCCAATATTTTTACCAAATTTACAAGTTCCTAATTACACTCGGAAACTAAATGATAATGAAATTACCAATAGATGCTCTAAATTGGTATACAAAAAGGGTGCCACCAATTGGGATAGTACATAGTTTTCCCAAAATCTTGTGTCATGATTTCTTAGACTATGTAACCCTTGTCTTTAACACAAAAAAATGTTACAAGGTTGCTTGAGCTACAAACACAACCTACTATAGTTTTGATTTTATTTTGAAAGGTGTTTGGTCTTGTTTTTATTTTGCTTTATGTTGATGTCTAGAGCATGTAAAATAGTTGTTCTAAAATAAATATTTCTATGGTGAAACCTTTGACATCGAATCCCACTTCTAGAATTGAAGCGCATTTATTGTAGATGAGTGCATGTTAGACTTACTTATGGAATCCACTAATTTGAATGTGTTATGTACATAGCCAAAAGTTGATGTGAGGGCAAAGATAAAACCATATGCTCAAAGAGTATACTCTTAGTAATAATAGTTATTGGTGAGTCACACATTAGTATTATAACATGCATTATGTAATTGAGGAAAATCTAGATGGGGGAGATTGATGATATGGTGAAGATTTCACAGTTTAGTACTATACACATAGGCTTAGAGAGTCTTCCAATCATTTTTAATGCCTAGAACCTCTATGAAGTTAGTCAACTTCTTTACCTATTTCAAGAGGTTGCCTATACTTTTTTACACTTGTTTTTCAATATCTTTTTACTTTGTAGAAGACAGAGGGAAGGGGAAAGGAATTCTATAAATGTCCTAATAAAAAGGTTGTTCAACAAGATGTGAAAGTTCAAGATGATAAAAAAGTAAGCGGGAGTTTTATAGTCAATTCAAGAGTTGAAAAGCTATAATTATGAGTAAATGGTAGCAATCATTTACTAAACATATACTGGGAATTTCTATATAAGTTTATAAATTATAGCTTGGAGGCTGTTTCATGATTCATGTATGTTAATTTTGAATTTTGAATGTGTATTTTGACAAATAATGTTGAACTTAAATATTATATGTTAAGGTTCTATAATGTATATTATGCATGCGTTATCCATGTTTTCATATAAATATTTAAAATTTCCCTATATTTTGTATAGATGTCCCCCCACCATCCCCAAATTTAGCCTCAAAATTCATACACTTGGGGACTTGTCCCACCGTCCCTTGCCATTCCTGTCCCTAAAACATGGGGTAACATTGGTTTAATATGATTGTTAATATATATATATATATATATGTTAATTTAATATGATTGGTTTAATATGATCGTTAATATATATATATATATATATATATGTTAATTTAATATGATTGGTTCAATATGATTGTTAATTTATATATAAAATATATAGATATAAATGATATGCACTTATGCAAAGATGAGTATTCTAAGTCTAGAGATAATTAATAATGATTATATATATACACTTTATATGTGGTTATGCAATCATGATGCTTACAACAATTGTTGAGCCTTATAAGTAATAATGACTCTTTAATGTAAACATGAATAGATTGTGTACATATATATATATATATATATATATATATATATATATATATATATATATATATATATATATATTTGTGTATGTCCTTATCCTATGATTAATCAAATGTAAGATTGAAGGAAGTGAGTTACGAGGATGCTATTTACGAGCCTCCCATGCTAAGTACACCAATTTCAGGGTGGAATAGTTTTGTTTGGATGTCCCTACTACTTGGGGCCAAGAGGTGGGTAGTCTTGGTCGGACGCTCATGCTCTTGGGCTAAGATGGGTTGAGTAGTTTACAAGAAACCCTTTCTAGGCTTTACTGTCAAATACAACAATGATTGATTGTTAGGATGGATCCAAGGAATCTCAATCTTAAGGAGGATGGATAAGAAAACTGAGATAGGAAAAGTAGATACAAGTGTATTCCACTAAGCATGCCAGTTCGAGGGTGGAATAGTCTTCGTTCGGACATTCCTGTTGCTCGGGGCCAAGGAGTGGGTAGTCTTGGTCTAACACTCGTGCTCTTGGGCTTAGATGGATATCTTCGGGCAGGCTTATCTTGTTTCTCATCCAAGTCCTATTATGATTAAATTTTCCACTATGCATTATGGATATTGGTAGTTTAGATAGTATTTTCCAATAGTTATGTATCTCAAATTGATAAGACATTTATTATGTTTTGATCAAATGAATTATATTTTTAATATTCTCTAACATGATTGCAAGGCCTAAAGGCAAGAATTATCTTGTGTTGAAACATTTAGTTGATAAGTTGTAACCCTAATTAGATCAAATTTGGGATTCTAGGGAAAAATTTAGGGCAATGCCAAAAAGGGGACATTACAAGTTTAGATATGAGTCAAGTAGCCATGCATGATGTCTAATTTTTTCTATTTTTAAAAAAAATTTAAATGGATTATAAAGGATTGACAAGTTCAAATATGAGTCAAGTAGCCATGCATGATGTCTAATTTGTCCTTGTCAATCTAAAAATTAATGTTAGTTGATACTCCAGTCCTCCAATGATGCTTTAATTATGTAATGGATGTACCAATGGATGAATTGGATTTGAATGTCTAAAATGAATAAGAGGTTGTTATTTTATAGAATTCCCTCTCATGCAAACCAAACATTTTACACTCAAGCTAGCAAGCAATATATAGTTCGAAACAAGTTATTTAGGACTTGTGATTAAATTTGAAATATGAAAATTTAAGGGTCAAAATTGTAAAATATAATTATGAAATAGTTTTAGGAATTCAATCTTGCATTTGCAAATTCAACCTTAATCAAGAACTAAAGAAGTTAAAAACTAAATCAAAATCCTTGAAATTTGAAAAATTACTATTAATCAAAATTAAGATTAATTGCTAAATTTTACATATAAATATGCCACCTAATTACTATTGAATGCATTTAAATCAAATGTACCACTCACAAAAACAAAATGAAAAAATCCTAAAATAATATTTTAACCCCTTTTACTATTTTATGAACTTCATTAATTTTCTTAAGTAACAATCATAAACTCATTATAATATCTAAACAAACAATTTACAATAACAAATAAATATAAACTAAAATAATTTTTTCTTCGAAAATTGAAATAGACATAAAATAGTTTGATTGCTATTTGATGTCATTATTGCTACTTATAAGTGTTGTTCTAACATAAATCGTAGCAGAAACAAGCCGATCCCCGTGAGCTCCAATGGTAGTGTCCATCAAATGTATCTTCATAAACACACGCAGCCTGGCAATCATAATCACTCAGGCATGCCCCCTTGAAAGTACCTCCCAATCTTGCATTACTCTTCCGTATCGCCCACTTGTAATTCTTTACAATAATACACTCATCAGTTCATATTTTCTGAGATTTCTAACTATATATCTAATCCTACTGTTAAATTCAGAAAGAAGAATGAATAGTACCGGAAAGGAAGACGGCTAACAGCAGTAGAAGCAGCACACACACATTTCTGGCCTTCCCCATTTTCTCTGCAACACCAAATCTCCAGATGTAATGTATTCCGTGGATGCAAAAAGATTGAGTTCATGAGAGTATTTATACAAGTGGAAGTTACATAAAGATCAATGTAATCTCCTCGTGGGTAACGCGCATTGTTTCAGTTGGCTTCGATATTCCACAGTAGCGCTAAAAACCGTCCTATGTGTTTATACAAAAAAAGAGAATATGCTGATGAATAAGCCAAGTTTAAGAGAATATGGTGATGAATAAGTCTAGTTTCTTGGTGTTTTACATTTGGATTCGTTCCTAAATTCAGAAATTGGGATTTATCATAGTCAAGGCAACTATTGGCTCAAATTTAACCCCAATTTTATTTGTCTGTAATTTGTTAAGGTTGATGTCCACAATATTAATAAACTTGAGAAGTTTGTAGAGTCTTGTTTGTTCACTGTCTCATGTCTGAACTTAAATCATTCAAATCCAGTGTCTAATGACTTTATTGTTGATCCAGACTGCTTTATATTTAAATTGACTTATAGAACCACATTCAGGGATGGAGAGTTTTAAGTCAAATTCTTCTTGAGCTACCTTATGGGCCTATAATTTTTATTTGTATTTGTTAGGCATCATGTTTTGGTATCCAAATTTTCCTATATTTTCTTTGGACACAAAATGTTTCCATAATTTGATTTTATGTCAATGAGCATACATTTTCAGGACTTGAGAGAGTAGATAGACCTTATTCTATCCATAGCTTCACATATCAGGGAATTTGAAATTTTCTCATATCCGTAAAATTAGATGTATTTCAAATTGAACGAATCAAGTAAAGAGGATTCAAAATGATCTTATAATTTAAGTTAGTTTTGGTTTCATGTAAAAGTTTTAAGCTTAGATTGACTAGTGGACCGAAGTTTTGATTAATATAAAATTTCTAGTGGATACAAGTTACCCATAAAATTTGGTTATGGAAAAATCACATATAGAAAGAACAGAGAATTTGAAGTTCAATATTCTTAAGTGTCTAGTAAAATTAGAAGATTTGTTAATTTTCATTATTAGACATATCATACATCTAAAGATTTGATAGTTTCAAGTCTAGACCTAGGTTCAAATGAACTTAGACTAATATTCATTCTAGATTTAATATTATTATGTATTCTTTGTTGATTCAATCATGATCGCATGTTTGATCTATATTTTCCTGCCAATTTAATTCACCATGAGTTATTGTATAATTAAATAATTGCTCAAACTATTTTATGTGTTCAAATATGAACCTTTGCTGATATGAAACACAATGCATTCACACATTGAAGTGACCTTTGTAATCTTAATAGATTGTTCCTCATCATTTGATCTTAATTCATTATATAGATGCATTTCTCCCCAACACTAAAAATGTATGTCTTAAAAAGACTTATTACAATATAAAAAATATATAAATCATATTATTTAATTATTTGTTAGTTTAATCGGATTATTTACTACCATTATTGCTACTTCTAAATGTTGTTCTAAGAAAGATCATAGTAGAAACAAGATGATTCCTTGAAATTCTAATGGACAACTTTATCAAATGAACTTATATTTTGTATGCATTGATAGCAACAATCAAGTACCACTTAATCTACCATTACAATTACTTACTTCACCCACTAATAAATATGTATAAAATACAAGTTAATCAATAATTTATTTTTATGTTTTCTAAGACAAGTTAATAGATTTCTAGCTTATCTAGTAAACACTATACATTTAGCTTTTAAATTAATAACAATTAATGAAAAAAGAATCAAAAGTAATCTACAAAATAATTTTCTCATTTTGAAGTTAAGATGTTTTAAAACTATTTAAAGAGAAAATAAATCTCTCTTCAAAACATTCTTTTACCTTTTGTTTCAAATTTCAAATTACTGATTAGTTGTCGATATTTTTATAGTAGAATTCTGAAATTTCTATTTGTTTTAATTAAAACGTGTACCTTCAATCATAATTATGCATGATATACAATTACAAGTGATTTCTAATATTTTTAATTAGTTAAAAATCTACCTCCAATCATAATCATGAATAAGATAATATTTGAATCAATTTCTAATGTTTTGATATTACACAAAATTAAATTATTTAAAATTCTAAATTTAAAGTATGTTTAACACATATATACACATCTTACATGCATACTATTTTAAAAATATATATATATTTAAACGACCTACCGCTATCAGATTTTAATGTAGTTTAAAAGTTTAGTTTAGATATTTTTCTCCCATAAATCTATTATTGTTGTTATTGCTACGAGGCCTATGGTTGTCAATTCCCAAATTTAATTAGTTGCAAGTACCCCTTGAAATTTATTGCATTTGTCGATTTTGTGTCTCACCCATTTTTTAATTCAACCGACCTTCTCTTATATGTGAACTAAATACTAAATCTCATGGTGACAACCAAAAGTCACCCTTAGTCTATTATGTTCGATTAAGTTTGTAATTTTTTTGGTGTAATTACATTGTATTTGAAATCTAAGCATGCTTTTTTAGCGCATTGAAGCAAGCTATTCTCATACTTTTGTTACTATAGTTAACTTTTATTCAAATTCTAAATTCTTTAAATTAGTGGAACTTATAGGGTCCAAAGGAATATATGTGAATATGAGACTCTCTCTATTCATTTAGACCAACTAGAATTTTGTATAGGCAAATTAAGTTCTTAATGTAAATACATTTCAGTAAACATATTGAATTCATGAAATTTTGGGTATAAATTTTTAGAATAAATCATTTGAATCATTGTAGGTGACAATAATGTTTATGTTTTTTTACATATGTATTTGAATTTATGATAATATAAATTATATTATTATTTTTATGAATTATTACTATTTTAATAATGTAAAAAGAGTTGTAAATATTTAGAGAAATAGTTGTAAATATGATGAAAAAGGAATATTGCTTTTACTTTCTAGGAGGATTATAGTTATGTCACATGTTATATACTTATTTAATTTAATATAATGTTATGGAATTCATCTAGCTTCTAATAAGTGGCATTAACTATACTGCTATGAGCCTTTATGTTTTGTTATATCTTAATTGATTCTTTAGACTTAAAAGAACTATGATCTAGTCAATTAAATATAGAACAATCCTAGTTTTATGATTGTATAAATCATTATAAAAAATATAATTTTTAGTTGTAAATCCGAGTTCATAACATTTATTACCATAGGTCAATCCAACCTTTGTTCAACCTAGTTATAGTCCACCCAATCCATATTCAACCAACTCTTGGTTTACTCCACCTTGCTTTTTTTAACTCAAGTCAACTTAAACCATAGCTCAATCTAATCGTAGTTCACTATAACCATAGTCCATTCAACCCATAGTTAACCAACTTGAGTTTAAGTCAACCATAAAATAGCTCAACCCTAGGATCATTAAACCAAATTTTAATTGAATCTTAGTTTAACTCATCCAAAATTTGACTCAACCTTTTTTTAAAACTATATTCCATTCAACTCATCAAAAAACTATATCCCATTCAACTCATAGTCAACCAACCTAAATTTATCTCACCATATGTTTAACTCAACCATTGGTTAGCTCAACACTAGGTTCAATCAACCTTAGTATAAACCATAGTCAACTAGCCATAGTTCACTTAATCAAAGATTAACTCAACCTTAGGTTAGGTTAACCCTAGTTACACTTATCCTAAGTCTAGCTTTATCATAGTCCAAAATATCATCTAACTTCCATACTCATATTAGATTCATATACATCTAGCTAACATCCAACCTTAGCCATAGCACCATTTCACACTCATGAAATAGTCAACCCATATCCAAGTCATAAGTTTAATTCTTAGCCATAACAACCCATCCCAGTACATTTAAATCCATAAAAAAGTCATATCTCATCCATAGCCACAACACACACATTTTTCAGCAAGTTTTATGTCCAACTTTATCTAAGTACATCATGTAATGTATAAGAAATTATTAATACACACAAACAAGAGTCCAAATTTTCATATCACAATTGTTACATGTAACCAAGAAAATTTCCATAAAATAGATACCCATGATCACTCTTGTGTACAACCTCAAGACGATGATGATAATGATAGTTTCCACAACCATAGAGAATATGGAGATGACACAACCAAAAAATTAAAATAACACAAGTTTGAACCTAAACTGAAACACATAAAGTTCAAATAATTCAAGAACTAATAGAATCAATAGCTTGAATGCCAAGATATTTAAATATGACAACTAATAGCACAAGTAATCCCTCCTATAAATAATGATGAATGACATAAATAATATGAAAAATAACATTACTCAAGTGCTAATGTTAGAATAAAAGAATAGAAGAAATGGATAGACTTTGGTAAAAAAAATATTATCATAATTCTCATGTAAGGTCTCTAAATATACCTTAACCATCTCTTGCATGGTCTCCATGTCTCACCTAAACCTTCAGTTGATTATAAAAGGAAAGATAAATAAATGATACACTTAAAATTATTCAATTAGGTTCACCTTCCACTAAAGTATACAAATTTAAGAAAATATATCCATAGCCTTTTGAATGTTTAATTATTCAATCACCTTTACCTCAACACTTTGAAGTACTTACATTTTTAAAATACACAGAAAAAGGTGGTCCAAAGAGTCATATCTTTTAATTTTAAATTACTTTTCACGAGGTTTCCTATAATGATGCTTATCCATGTCACCTATTACCTCATAGCCTTAGTGGATAATCTTTGGATTAGTTTACTCATCTACTTCAAGGGATAGGAAATAATTTCTTAATCTTTCATAGAATTTTGTAAAAAAAAAATCACACAATGTCAAGCATGCATTTTAATGCTTGATATTTGTAATACAAAATAAAAAAGTGATGAGAGATTTTTTGCTTTCCTTAAAAAATTGTGACTCCTACATAGTAGGTTTTCATGGCTTATACCTAAGAAATATATTATATATACTCTTGTTACCAATATTAATGATAAAATTTCCTTCCACTTAAAAGTAAATTGTGTATCCATATTTGGTGAGATCATTGATAAAGGAATTCAAATCAAGAATGTAGTAATTTATAAATTATTTTTATTCATTTTACCAAGGATCATAATAAAAATGATAAAAAAAAAATGAGAAGCCCAATTTCTTATAAGAAATAAAAACATATTCAATGATGACATCAATGATATGAAACTTGTACAAATAATTTAGAACATAAAAAAACTTGTATTGCCTATGGAACAACCAAGAAATAAGATACTGTAGATGGTACTATGGAGAGTGGGAGTGGAGGTAGCCGCGTGAGTGGTTGTTTGAATTTGGAAGAAGGTGGGGAGGATGGAGAGCCTGAAGCGGATGATGGAGACGAAGGACGGGCGCTCGAGCATGTGGCATCTTTGCCTTCTGAGGTCAATGCTTTGGACGAGACTATGGTTTCTGTTCTTTTGGAGATTTCTATTTCTTTCTAGCTTGGGAAAATTTGTGGTGGTTGCTCAAGCGGGATAAGCTTCAGCGGTGTCGATCTTTTTTCTATCATTGGGAGAGGCTCTTGGTGGTTGGCTTCTTGGTTGCCCCTTTGTGTTGTCAAGGATGCTTTGGTTCCTCTGGAGTGTCACTAGGATGGTTTTGTTTTTGGTATCTGGACAATGGAGAGGAGTGCTTTGTGTGGGAAGAGGAGCGGGGATCCCACTTTGATTTCTTCTAGTGATTCTAGTGAGGATGACTCAGACTCTATTGTAGATGATGTTGATTCTTGGCTGGAGACACACCTTAATCTCTTTTCTTTTGTGCTCAGCTTGTTCGATGGGTCTAGTTTCCTATGCGTTTCTGGAGGGGTTGGGTCGGCAACTTTCTTATGCTACTATCTTCCTCTTATGTTTTTTGATCCTTCTTGTGCTTTTTATGCGGCCCTTATGAAGCTGGTTGAGGGTTTTGGATGTCTGGTGCTTGTCAGTTGTTACTCATTTTGGTGGCTTGGTCGGCCAGTGATGTTTGTGTGGGGATAGTCTTTTGGCCTTTGTGCTTGCTTGTTGGGTTCGTTCTTTAGCGGTGCTTCTTGGTTGTTTCCTTGGTTGTTGGTCCCAAAGGTTCGTGTTGTTCTTTGGTGTTGTTGGTGCCCTATATGGGGATGTTCATCTTGCTTGGTGCAGGGGAGTCTCGCCCCTGTTCTTTTTCTATCCCTATTGTTAGGTTGTTTGCAGCTTTGGTGGTTTTCTTTTAGGTTTGGTTGTGGGCTTGTCTGGTGGGGCTATGGTCTCTTGTGGGATGTGTCCAAGGTGGTGGCTTATTTTGGGCTCAGACTAGTGTGTCGGGGCTGAATTTGTGCTTTCTTGTTTGGTCGTATCCCCGCTTCTTCCTTACTTGGTGTCCTCTTGCCTTGGTGGACTTTTTCTACTTCCTTTTGACCTAGTGCAACCTTCTGATTGCTCTTTTTCTAGGCTTGGGTTTTCCTTTTATGGGGTTTCCTCTATGGCTCCCCTTGTCTTGGATGATGCTTTGTTTAAGTTCCCCTTTCAAAGTTTGATGATGTTGAGGGTTGTTGGGGAAATTTTATTTATTTATTTATTTTTCTGGTTTTGGGTGATGCCTTTGGAGGTTTTTTTGAAGGTTATGATGTGTGTGCTCTCTTTGTTGAGGGTTGACTTGATCTTTATGCTTGGTTTCTTGTCTCCATATTTTATGATGCCTAAGGTTCTTGCAAGTGCTTTTCCTACTGGAGTGGTCTCTTTCGGCTAGATTCTTTAGATGGTTTCTTCTCTAGAGGTGAAGTTTTCTCTTGTTGAGGTAGAGCCCGCTCCTTTTGAGGTGGAGTTGTTTTCTACAGGTCTAGTGGATTTGTTTTGCTTTGGTGGTTTGAGCCCTTGCATCTTCCTCTCCTATAGAGGGGGGCCTGGTCCTATGGAGGTGGAGTTTGGGATGGTTTTTCAGAATGGATGGAATTGCAAGAAGGTTGTTGATTTTCAGTCTTTTGTGTTTTTGGGTTTGAGGTCCCAGCCAAAACCTGATGATGACCCTCTTTTGGGTTCATGGTCCTTGAAAAACCAAGTTAAGGGTTTAAGTTCCTTTCAAAACCTTTGGGTTTAAGGTCCCAGGTAAAACCTATTTGTATTTGGTAGTGGGCTTTAGGCCCCTACTTGCTAATGGGCTATAGTTGGGTTTGATGATTATTCTTCTTGTAGCATCTTTTCCTTGTATTGGGTTGTAGGTCCCATCAAAACCTTCTTGTAATGGGTTTTAGTTCCCATCAAAACCTTCTTTTCCTCATCAAAAACCAAGAAATAAGATCAAGAAATATTGTTACATAAGCTTGTATGAACCCTTGGAGAATGTATTCAAGAAAATTTTACAAGAAAACATTCTCAACTTCTCACTTCCTAATTTTCATGAATTTGAAAAGTGAAAAATAACATGGAATAAAGACCACAAATATTATGAATACCACTAAGTAAAAGGCCATACAACCAAGAAATCCATGAAATGTAAATATTAAATCAAATATTTGATAGACTAAGGTGAAATTTAAGTTGAAGGTTCATCATCAAGTTTTTCCAATACAAACCTTAGCATTTGCTAGAAACCCTTTTGAAGCATAATCTAGTTCAAGCCTCTACCAAATAAATATAGGATAGGATAACCACAGATATAATATCTACTCCCACAAATCCTCTAGTGACTACGATTCTCTTGTACTAGGATAATTTAAGAAATCCACATAACACATAAATAAATCATAATAAAAAAACCCTATGATGTCTTTACAACATGGTGATAAATGATCACCATCTCAAGAGCTCCTCCACCTACTTTCATAGATAGATACAATATTCTCAAACAACTTGAGAATACTATAGAATGTATTTCCATCTTAGATCTTCACAAATAATCTTGACCCTTCTTATTTATTGGCACTCCTCACAAGCCTTACTTTTGGTTATTGTACTATTAGGCATGTGCACAAAGATAAGGGAGAAAAAAGTTACCACAACCAATTTTTAGTTCATCCAAGACAGAACACTAGTGCCTTATAATATTCTATTGTTATCGATCAGTAGTGACTGAGCCTAAGTTGATTACCATTAAACCATAACATGCTTACATTTTTTATATCATAAAAAGAGTATCGAAGGTCAATATCATTTGAGCCCAAACCCTTTTCTCTTCAATAACCAAACATAAGAAAGGAATAATGTAGTACATTTTTGAGCCAACATAATGCCACTAGGAAATCCATGAGGTTGAGCAAATAATATTTTTGGGCTTTTTTATCTATTTAAATTAAAATGAAAATAAAATTTATAATTATTTTGATTCAATCTTTTGTAACTTTCAGGAATTGAAAATCCATGAACATGTTCAAACCCTAATTCATAAAAATCCTAGTGAGGAGTAGGAATATCCAAAAACTCAATAAAATCCCTTCACATATTCCTTATCATCCACCTAAAACATGATTAAATTATCAGGTGAAATTTAAAGCCAAAAAAGAGAACTCCAAGCATTGGTTGATAGACTAAAAAAATAAAATAAACTAGTTTACATCGAATAACCTTTTCCACATCATTAAAATATATTATTCATCATCTAGATTCTATGAGGGTTTTGATAAACATGTGGTTTGATAAAATGGAGGACACGTGGAAATTTTATTCCATAAAATTATTATACAAATAAGTGAACAAAAAGTAAATACATATGGGAAGCGAGAGAAGGATTTCAAATCTGTAGGGTGAAAGATTTAGTTTAGTGGATGATGATGATGATGATGATGATGGAGCTTATGCTCTCATCAAATGGCTCACTCACTATGAGGATCATAATCACTTTCTCATTGCATCACTTCTTGTTCTGTGTGGTGGGTGTGCTAGGATTTTATTTGGAGTTCTAGGTGTTGTTGAAGATGAGGAAAATATTGTGGTTGGAGAAGATGCAACTAGGGGAGGAAGTATTTTTTTAGGTTGGTCTTAGAATTTCCTGTTCTACTATTTTCCCTATGCATGGGAAATTTAATTCTAGCCCCCCTATTTTGGATGGTGGATGGGCTCCTCTATTCTTGGACCAACAATAGTAGTTGGTGTTGGTCTAAGTGGGTCTTCTACTAAAGTTTTGTTGGTTATTTTTTGAGAACTAAACTGGTCTCTAGAAATACCTATGGATTTTTCCATTTCCAATTATCAGCACTTCCAAAAGGATTGGCTAATGAACGAATAGAGGTTGCTAAACGTCTATTCCTACTCTTTGGGCTTTGTGAAACCCGAGAGGGTGATTCGACAATGTATACTCACAAAACTTTACACAATTACACTCAAATACATTGTAAATAACATATATCTCTCATAAAACTATTCAATAATATGCATCAAATAAGTTAGAAGCTTATGTATCCATGCTATATATATTGAGTATGAGAGAGTGGAATTGTAACACAAAACAACAACAATAGTATCCCCTTGAGATTCTACGATTCAAAGATTGAGTAGTTAATGAGTCAACATTGAAAGTGTAACACAAATGCTTTGCATGAACCAGTGTCTTTATCCCAAGCATAGAGTCAATACCATTCTATATAACTTGATAACAATTTAGATGACAACACCTACAACCTCAAGAAATACTGCATTGCAACATTTCTCTGTGATGTTCATGATTATTACTTCTTAAAAATATCCTAGCACATAGTTCTTATAAGTCATTAATTTCATACAAGAACTTACATCAATTCATTGAATCAATAAGCAAGCATGAAACTAAACATCCATCAGGCAATGATAGAGATAAATGAAAGAAATCCTTGATTACTTTCAATCATAGTTCTCATAATACACATACAAGGAGAGACAATAACCATGAAACTAGTATTACTCGATATTATAAATGTTATATCATTATCAGTCTTACATGCACATAAGTATGAACTCCAAAAGAAACTTAAAACAAAGACTCTAAAACTTGCTTCATATGATTTTGACAAACTAGCAGTATTAACTAAAAAAAAATTCAACTCTTGCTTTTGGCCCTAAATTCCTTCTTATAGAGATGAAGGAGAAAACAAGCCTCAGACTAGATAGAACACATGTCATGATCCCATTGGACCGCTTATAACAATATTCCTCTTTCAGTTACACTTGAGTCTTAAGGTGGAGCAAATAAACATGAGGAAAAATTAACCTCAATTCTTCATGGAAAATAGGTCCCACCTCAAAAACATCATTAGTTTGTTATAGTTTCAAGATATTCCCCATGTGTTCAAATTTCCAACTGTGGGAGAATTAGAATAGCAAAACTTATGAAGCAAGGCAAGGAAAGCAAAAACAAGTCAAAATTTGTTAATCCACATTAGCACCATGTGCTATTCATTTGAATTTAAGGAGAGAATAATATTCTACCATGTTATACCAAAAGCCTAATTTTTATTGTATTTAGGCTATGTATTATTCCTCTCCTATCCATTATTCTCCTCATTCACTGATCCTTACACAAATTCACTATGTGTATTTCTCCAATCAAGTGTTGTATTCCTCCTTAGTGGGCCATTTAATATTCAATAAATCCCACACCTTAGTAATATACCGAGAGTACCTTGCATCAATTAAAATCTTGGCATCCTTAACAAACATATCCATTTTTTATTCAATTTCCACCATTGTGTCAATATTTGAATTGAGCAAGATGTAGTCGGTGACAGACAAAGTCATCATAGCCATTCCAAGCACTCCTCCCAAATAATTTTTCTAGGTTTCAAATGGATGTAGCTCACCTTTTAGATCCGATATTTGAGGCATACCTCATTCCTCCATCTCCTTGAATATTTTCAACTTAATTTGGAGCTGTATACCCAAATTTCCATGGAAAGTAGTTATCCCATTTATTGAGTCAATAGTTTGCAAGATGTCAGGAATATTTGTGGGTGCCTTGAGGTCCTCATTTTTTTTTGGCATCATTTCTTTCAAAGCATTTACCCTAGCAATCCAATTATTCCATTCATTCCTAAAGGCCTCTTGTACTTGTAGATACTTTTTATTTGCCTCATGAATATTCTTAGATGTGGCCCAAACATTATTGGCTTTGTGGACTAACTTGGTCACCTTATACCTCAACACATCCTCAAAAATTTCATTGGCCACCCTAACTATTTCCAGTTTTTCTTGCTTAACATTTTCCTTCTCAATAGTCAACTTTTCTTTCAAATCATTAATTCTTAGGGCCAAAGTCTCCCTATCTTGTGTAGACATATCAAATGAAGAAGAATAAGAAGATGGTTGAGTAATTTTCTTCTAAGTGGCCTGAACAGTGGCTCTCATTTGATTTAGCTCATTCAAGGCCTTATTATATTCTTTAACCAAGGATTCCTATTTCTTTTGAGAAATATGTTTAGTATCTACACTAAGCATTGCAACATGTGCAGTTAACTCAACTTCCTATATAGGAGTTATGTCAGTAGCTCTCTTAACCACTAGTGAACCAATAACTTCTAAAATAGGCCTAGCAACCTCATGTTTACTAATATTAGGTGCCATAGACCAAATTGCAAGGGTATGCAACTTTGGGATATATCTAGAACCAAATACTTTACCCTCAAATTGATTTTCAAATATCAAAGCTTGAGGATCTCTCCTAACTGCATCATATGCTATGGAAGAAGTGATAGTACATCTCTGTAACAACATGATTCCATTATCTTTGATGATCCTTCAAGCCTCAGTGGGAGTAATAGCCACAATTTTAGCCCTTATAGGGGTACTTGGCGAAGTGTTAGATATAGTCACTGGCTTAGGCTTAATGTCGGTTGAAGCATCCTAAGTTTGAAGTCTTTTAACCCTCTTATGTTTTGGCTTCCTTTCTAGTCTAACACTAGATTCACTAGGCTCTGGGTCACTCATGCTTGTAATGCAAATGGAACTAGGGTTTACAATTTCTTACGGCCAAATAAAACCCTTCACAATTATGATAGGACAAAACACTACTATTGAATAGGACACCATTCTTCGCAATTTATAGAGTGCTCAATCACCAAATTGAAACTACCAAAAATGAATAAATTGCTAATTCCCCCAATTTTCCTACTAACTTTCCAGGGCATTCACCTTACTTCTTCAATTAGAAGGAGATATCAATTTTGCTTACTC
This sequence comes from Sequoia sempervirens, assembly GCA_007258455.2. NCBI lineage: Eukaryota > Viridiplantae > Streptophyta > Pinopsida > Cupressales > Cupressaceae > Sequoia > Sequoia sempervirens. Next base: position 375,628,465 of record VDFB02105785.1, read on the forward strand.
GAGTGAAAGTAGTGTTACTCTGGTTACTGATAACTTCTGGAGCTTTCCTCACAATTTCTTCAACTTCTGGTATTCTTTCTGCTAGCCAATGAATTTGAATGCATGATCAACTAGGTATCTAATTTCTGTTATAGCTGAGAGAGAAGTGTGTCATTATTAATACTTGATAGTAAGCTCGTGTGAGAAAATTGACAATTAGCCATTCAGGTTTAAACCTTGATCATTGATCCTTCAGCTTTAAAACTATATCAATGGTTGTTAATCCATCTCACCACCTTCCTCTTTTCTTTATATTAAATCCTCGGGATTTTGCCATGTTGCCTCTTCCTAGAGTAGTTGCTGCCTATCACTAATTTACTTCATTCTCATCTAGCTTTATTAGTGATGCAAGTGTTTTATGTGATAAAATCTCACCCCTTAGATCTGCAGCCTATTTCTCAATCATCTTAATCTCCATCACTCCTCGCTAATTTAACTGTGCACCTTGGCTTTTATCAACGATAGGAGATATAATGAAAGCACCATATTTTGACACATACACTTGCATAAACAATCAATGGCACAAAAAAATATCACAAATAAGATGTATTCAGGTTAGCAAGAGAAACCTTATTAAAAGGAAACTTATCGCTCATCGTTAATCCTCCTCATAAGGTTTGTAAGCAATTAGCGATGAGAAATTATCCTAATATCATTACATGTCACATACCGCTAATCAAGAACTTAGTGCTCAAAACAAATCCGTGAGAAGCGATGCAATTGGAAATTCACATGCTCGCTTGTTGTTGATTTAAAAAAATCATTTCATAAGATATTTGTGATAAGCGATGAAAATATGATCATAAATCCCGAGGGAATCACTCATCACTATTACAATTTTAAGAGGTCAAAAATCATTAGTGATAAGTGATCCCCTCATAATACTAAGAACCTCACTCATCGCTATTTACAATTAGAAGTTCAAGGAGCTATTTGAAATGAGTGATATCAAAGAGATATCACCTCATCGCTTGTCATTGATTTAAAACATACATTTCAAAAATGATTAATGATGACAGTGAAGATAGAAGGCCAATTGAACTTAAGTGAAAACCTTTAGGCACGTACGCATAAGTTGTTTTAATGGAGGGGACTTCCTAGGATGATACGATAGATAGGAAAAGACTTAAAAACCCCAAAACCATTATAACAAAAATTTCTAGACTTATGATTAGGGAATCAGTTGCCAAATAATAGAAGTAGATGCAAAAAAATTTACAGTGACCAGCAACGGGTAATAGGGAGTCAACAACAAAATAGAATGTTCAAGTGATTTAAGAAAATGAATCCTAAACCCTCCTAAATGCAACAAGGGTTTGATATGGGATGAGAATTAAGGTTCCATCAAGTTTAATGGAGGTCTTCTCCTAAAGTTTAATTGAAGCTTATTTTGGTTCATGTGGCTCAAAATAGGTTTTGTGTCCTCTTTCTCATATTATTCATGGTTGATGGGTGTATTGGAGCTATCTTTTTAGGTGATATTTGTGTGGGAACCCTTTTGGATTTAGGTTGGGTGTTTTAGCCTATGTGCAAGTTCTTATGGGATAGGAATTTTAATGCCTAGTCTTGGAGGCTTTAGTTTTTGCTAGGTTCTAGGGATGCTTCGATAGGCTTTCCCTTGATGGAGGGTCCTCTCTCCCATGCCTCTATTGTTGAGGCATGTCTTGGGTTTTTATTTGGAAGTGATGGATTGGAGTGGTTAGTCCACTATCTACGGATATCAATCATGCAGGCTATTGTTTTTTTGTAGGATTGGTTTTCAGTGGGCTTCTTTATGACAATGTTGGCTTTCCTAGAGACTTTTGGGTTAGGTCTCCTTAAGGGATACTTTTCTTCCCTTTCACGTGGTATTTTCTTGTTGGGTTGGTTTTTGGTGGGTTTCCCAAAGACTATGTTGGCTAACATAGAGGCTTTTGGTTTTGAGGAGAAGAATTTTCAAAAAGGTGATTTGGTGAGGTTTCATCTATCCAAGTTATTAGTTACCATAAGAGGGCTTTTTTTTCTCTTACCCTGGCTTCTTTTCCTTCTTCTATTGAGGTGGAGACTATTCTTGCAAGAGAGGTTGGTATTTTGTATCTTCTTCAAAAGGATTCTTCTCCTACGTCTCCTATTGATGTGGAGACTTCTCTTATTGAGGTGGAGAATATTTTTGTAGGAAAGGTTTGGAATTGCTACAAGGGGGCTTTTTTTTCTGTATACTAGATTATATTCCCTTTTCTCCTATTGAGGTAGAGATTAAGGATGGTTATGGGATCTTGTATCTACATCAAAAGGTAGTGATTGATTTTTTTTTTTGTGAAGGCTCTCGATTGTAGTATTTCTTGGCTTAGGATTGTTATTTTTCTAAAAAGGTTTGTTTTGTGGTTATGGCCTCAGTATTTTAGCAGTTGAGTTTCTTTTGTCTAACTTCTTTTAGACTTTTGTTGTTTGGTTGCTAGTTGTATATGTTATTTCTCTAGGAAAAATTATATTTTAGGGTTTTGGGTCCCTTCAAAACCTATTAGTTTGGACCCATTGTGGTCTATTATATAAGGTTTTGGGGCCCCTTCAAAACTTGTTTTTCCCCTAATCAGAAACAAGTGAAAGAGAAGAATATTTTGAAATTTTATTTATGTGCCTTGTTCATTGATCCATGAACCAATGTACCCATACACAAAAGTTACAAAGGTTCCCTATTCATTGGCTCTAGCACTAAGGAATCACCTGGATAATTTTGGGGTAAGGTGATGAACACTTTTTTACCATCCTCTATGGACTAATAGTAAGGTCCCACAATATTTTTTGAGAAAATTCTATTGTGATTTTTTTCTCAATGAGATTATGAATTATTTTGATATGTGTGGTTTCTACGGTAGAGGAAAAGTCTCTACATAGGATAGAGATGGGGAACATTTTTCCAAATAACTTCCACAAAGATCCCTAGGCTGAACATTCATCATGCCAAAATCCCTTCCAAAGTGAAGGAGAGTGTTGAGGTTGAGTCTTTACAATCCATAAAATCTCTCATACAGACCTTGGTACAACATAGTAGGACTTTAACAGATGGTGATGAGGGTGATGTTCTAATGGCTTTGTCGTTGTACCAAAATATCAGCCTGTTAACGCCCAAAAAAAATTCTAAATTTATACAAGCTCCAAGGGAGGAGGTTAAGCCATGTAATGAATCTAGAGAGCAGTGTTAAACAACCTAGGGGATGAAGGAACCAACCTTCCAACAAGTGAGGCTCCTAGGTCTTAATGATAGTCTCACTTTTATTGCAATTGTGGATCTATCTATGATTATGGGTCCAAGGATGCTCAAGATGTATAGAGCTAGGATCAAGACACATCCATATTAGAACATATGGTGGCAATTGATGAGTTGCCAGATAGTACATTTGAAAGTGATTGATAGTTACATTTTACTAAGATTATGCAATTTATAATATGTCCTTTTAAAATCTAAGATTAACTATATTTATTTTTTATGAATAAAAAATAATTTAAATAATTGTTTTTGATTAAATTCTAGGGTTAAACTATTCATCCCACATTTGTCAACCCTTCAACTCTTGATTATACGGTCGTGGAAAGTCCATATGTATGTAATTTGTAAATAAATAGTTAATATATTACATTTTTTTTCCTTATATGAATGGTGATATTAAAATTTACATTTGATGATGAATAGATGGACGCCATACCTTCAACATCAGGACCCATTGGTTTTAGTGGGTGTAGTGTCGATAAATGTTGTCGGGGACATTTTCACACTTGTTTGGGCCCTCGTGAAATTGATCCTAATGTTGCCTTGATTTAGTGTTGTAATGTGGATGACACATTCACATTAGGTCTTGGGCCCTTATGAACTAATGGATTTAAATAGTACCTTGCTAAACTTTTGTGGAGTGTTGTAAAACACTTTGACACTTTTCTAAGGTTTTATTAATTAACTGAACCTAATGAACCTCTTTTTAATTAAAATAAACATTAATATTTCCTTATTTGAAGTGTTGTGAAGTGTTGTAACACATGTTCACACTTTTCTAGGATTTTCATTAATAATTGGGCTTTTGTATGCTTTAATTGGCCCTATTTTGCATCCACAAGCCTCATTTAATGCATTTTTTTTAGGATAATCCTGACACCAATCAATAACCAATCATAATTCAGGTGTTTCTAGTTTGAATGGCCCAGATTTAGTGAACTAGGACTCATTCACTACCTTGGGAAAATGGGTCCCATTTGGACCTTTTGGCCCCAAACCAATTTTCACACATTTCTAAGCACTTTTTTTTTTGGTCCCATACATTATGCCAGATGGGACTGATTCACCATCGTGGGTGAATGAGTCTTGTGTGGCCCAAAATTAAAATAAATTCAAATTTTTGGTGGGATTTTATTCTCCTAGATATGATGTTAGCTTTAGTGTTGTAATTTTTAGAATTGTTTCATAATTGAGTATAAGTACAAGATTATTTCACTCATATTTTCACCTAGCAATTTTACAAGCAATCAATTTTTCAGAAGAGCATTCAAGAGCATTCAAGTTTCTTCAAGAGCATATTTTCAAGCATTTTAGAGTAGAATTCAAGCATCAATCATCATGCCAAATATTTCATGCATCATGTTGTTTTAGAGATAACAATTGTGGTGTAGGATTTTGTGATTCAAGCAAGTGTTTCATTCAAGATCAACAACATTCAAGAAAGATTCAAAGTCTACATCCATTGCAATAATTACAGGCATAGTTGTAATACTTGATTGCTAGGGTTTGGTGAGTTACAACATTGTTATTTGTCCATTCATCATTCTCCATTCTTATTTGATTTCATTTCAAGGATTGATTTCCAAAATAGGATTTGACCAAGAAAAAATCCTATCCACTAACCCAACAAAATTTTCCCCCCTCCTTTGTGTGTGATTTGCAGGGTTAGGTTGCAGATTTCCTAAGGAGCAAGATTGGAGAAAAGTTTCAAATAATTCAAAGTTGTCAAAGTTTTCATCAAGCCTTGGAGAACCTTGGAGAAAACCTACAGGTTGCAATTTAGAGATTCAGATTTGGAAACCATTCAAGAAGGACAGAGCAGACATAGAAGAGCAGGATCAGCCTTTGAAGCTTTAGAAAATCCCAACTAGATTGTTTCACTGGATTTCTAGTGAATGAGTCCTAGTTCTAATATTTTTTTAGGACTTTGCATATTTAGATACCCTTTTGGCACAAACTTGTTCCTACACAATCTTCTAGAAATAGGATTGATTCACCTAGCTTGGAAAATGAGTCCTAGTCAGTAATAAAAGCAAAATTTCCAAAGATATAGACCTCCATTCAGCTATCTCCTGTTTCCCAAGTGCACACCTTCCTATTTTCAATTTTTTGTTTTATTTCATTTAATTTTCTAGGTCATTTAGTGTCACTTTGCATTCAATTAGGGTTTTACAATTCATCTTGCATTCCATTGTCTTTTCCAAGTTTAAACTTGGTGGTGAACCCCTCATTAGATCATATTCAACCCCTAGAACATCCCTCTTGCAAGATCTCTTTCTCCTTTACATTGAGATCTCAAGGGTTTCTTCTTGAGTAAAATTTAGTGAAAATTGTCCCTTTTAGGCACCTAAACCCTAAAGGTGGGAGAGAAAACAATTTTGCACCTTTCATTTTGGTGAACCTACACTTATAACATCATAATTTTGATTTTGAGTGCATTAATATAATCATAGATCTTTCTTACATTAACATTGCATTAGGTTTTGCATTAGTTAATTTGCATTCTAGGGTTTCAAACTTTGCATTAGTGAAAACTCATATAGGTTGCATTTTTGCATCTCATTTTACTAAAAATCATTTACAATCTACATTTGCATCTGAAACACATATCAAAAAACATAAATACCATAACATTCAATTAAGAAATTCTAAATTTTTTGAAAAAAATCATCACTAAGACTCATTTTCCACCTTGGGTGAATTATTCCCTTTGCATATTATGTGCATTGCATCTTTTGGAATTCAAAGTTCATTTTTTGAGTTTCTATTTGGTGTTAATTCCTTTTTGTTTCAATTTCCAAAATTTCTATTATAAGCATTTCATTATTCTTAGCTTATATTTCATTGGCATTTACCTTACATTTAGTATCCCTTGCATGAGTATTTGGTGTCCTATTGCTAATACTATATTGAGACAACATTTGAGACTCATGGCATCCTGTGATAGCACAATCATTGTGGATCTTGGGTTGTCTAGTTTTTTCACTCTTAGTATTGACACTAGTACACTAGGTATGGACAATACCTTTAACAAATATTTTCATTCAAGTAGTATGCAAGTTGAAACAAAGAATGATAGTTTCCCACAAGAAAACATAATCCAAATTCACTAGGACCTAGAAAACTTACAACATCAAGTGAAAAATGACAAAATTTCAACTACTCCTATCCCTACTATAGATAATATTCACTGCATGGGTATGTGCAGGATCATCAAGGAAAAAATAGGCCCTTAAGTGGCAAAAAATTTAGAAAAAACAAAGTTAGGAAACTTGATGTAAAAAATTGAATAAATTATCTATGTTATTTCAAAAACATGTAAGAATAGAATCTGTAGCAAATTAAATGTAGTTTCTAAACTACTAGGTTTTTTTTTTTTAAATCCTATTTGGTGAAAATTTGAAATTTCAATGCAGTAGTACTTAAATTTTAGGAAAAAAAGAGTAGGTGTGTGTCTGACACCCTAACCACAATAAAATGATAATATTTTAGATATAAGTAGAGGACTCATGTACCGATTTTATGCATATTTTTTGTAATTTTTTTCCAAGTAAATAATTAATTATGAATATTTTATTGCAAATTTTAAAAAATATAAAAACTTGTATGTTTGACCACCTTAATTTGGTCAAAACTTCATAAAATTCAATTTTTTTTAATCCTATAGTATGCAAAGCATAGAATGTGACACATGTTTCGGATTCAAAAAATATGATACCATTTGATAGCTATAGATGTTTTTCAATTAGCCTATCAATCATGACTTTAGTTATAATTCAAATAGAAAATGAATAATAATTATTTATTAAATGCAAAGTAAAGCATAATTTATATTGGTGGAAAGCTGAGAATCTCCTTTAAAAACCCTTTTTTGTTTCATCAATTTTGGGTGAAAAAAAAGTTGTCAGCCACATACCCTACACATACCAATCATATCGCCACTTTTTGGCCCATCATGATCCTACACATACTCGCATGCTTGAAAGTGAAGATGTCCTTGACCTTGTTAAAAACATAGTTCAAATCTTTGGAAAACACCTCCCCCCAACCACTAGTTGTCCTTTTCCAACAAACAATGTCACAAGCCAAGGAGGGACTCAAATTCCTCCTCCCACAATAATAGCCTCAATACCTACCTATACCAACCCTCAAGTCACAAAAACAATGCAACAAGTTAGTGTATACACCTAAAATAAGTCAAGATACTTAATTAAATACAAGGTTTTTAATTAATAAACCTTTTTATTTCGTCTACTCATAAATAAATTCTAAATTTATTTATACGGTTCATAGTTTCTAATTCTTCCATCTTAATTCATATTCCTCTAATTTTAATTAAATAAACAAATTTCAATAGTTTGTTTTATTTGATTAATATATTCTCACTAAATATAAATTCCCAATTTTAATTTAGTCACATGTCTCCAACTTTTCCTCTTACCACATCATCAAGTGTCTCATTAATTTAAATATGCTTAATATTTAAATGGGAATTATTCCTCAAAAACTTTGAAACAACCTTGGACACTTGGCTCCTAGATTTCATTTATTCTTCTAAACACTTGGCAAAGTGTTCTTTTAAAGGGAAACATCCTCCATGATTCCCTCTAACTTCTTTCTTCTCCACCGTTAATCTCTCCAACTGAAATCTTGACCGTCGATTGCTGCCACATCACATTATGCCTTGAAACTTTTATAAATACAACCTAATTCTCTAGCATTTGGCATCCCATCTTTGAGAAAACTTACTCTGCAAAAATTACCTTTGACCATTTGAGCATTTAGAGCATTGGAACATTTAGCATTTAGCAAATTTAGAGGCATTTTATTTTAAAATCATGTCTTAGTTCATAGCTACATTATCATTATCATAGTTAGCTTCATACAACATTTCCACCATAGCATTTAGCATCATTATCATAGTATTATCTTCATTTGTATACAACAACATCCTCATCATAGTATCATAAGAATTATCATACAAATTATGAAATCATGTAGGAAGTGGGATTATTGCATTTTACAACATCCATTCTCTAAGTTGTCATTCTAGAAGTCATAGAGAAAGCAAAATCTGAGAGCCATTATGATTCAAGGAATCCTTAGACATAGGAAACAATGGAATGGTTTTTGTGATTGATTTTGTTTTGAATTTGATTAATTATATGCTTCAATTCTCTAATATAATACGTTTCATTGGTTTTGTGTGTTTTATTATTCATTTACTCACAATCACAATTCACACAACACATTTTGGTACCCACGGTGGGGCCTATCCCCTTTTTTATTAACATTTTCTAGAAAGTCATTTTGTAGATCTAGATGTGAACTCTTATGTAGCACGTCCGTTATTTCTTTTTGCACATACAAAACACCTTTTGGCACATCTGATTCCTATTATGACGCATCCAAAGTAGATTTTGACACATCTAGTTCATCTTTTGGTGCATGCAGGGGGTCTTGTAGTGCATTCAATTTATATTGTAGCACATTCAATATATTTTCTAGCGCATTTGGTAGTTCTTCTAGTGCATAGGAGTGATCTTTTAGTGCATCTAGTGTTTGTTTTAGCCCATTTGGTTAATTTTGCATAAATTAAAAATTATGTGAAGTGACTTATGATTTTTGATTTGCAGGTGCTTAATATGCTGGTCAAAGACAATTTTATCAAACTACTAATGATGTTTGTAGGGTCTAGATTTGTTGTATTGTCTTCTTTTAATTAAATTAGGAACCTAGTTTAATTAGAAGGTTAAAGAACCCCTTGTCTATTGTGCTTGAAGTGATAGGCATATGTTCTCCCCTTAACTAGGTGACCAAAATTCCAGACTGACTATTTTATGCTTTGTTAACACCTTTAGAAGGCCTACCATAGTGGGAAAAGTACTCACCCTATGGGAACAACCTAAGTGGGAACAACTAAAGCCAATTTTTCCAACCCACTATAATCAAAAGTGAATTTGAGGAAAGTCCACAATTTGATGGTAGTGTGTAAGATAACCATCCCCAAATCCTTTGTTCTAAAGGTTGGGAGGTCTCCTGGAGTTTATCTATTTGTCGTATTGAATGGAAACCCTTATTATGAACCTTAGTGTAGAAGCCAATCAAGTCAATCTTTGAACATTTATAATATCATAGTGCAAGGGGAGGGAAGAATCTACCCCCAAGATACTCACCATATAACCATCAAGGATTACTAGCCAAAAGTGGAGGATTCAACTTTGGTTAAGACCCGGGAAAGGAAAAAATATGGGCACCCTCTAGGGGGTGACACAGCTGTGTGAGTTGACATGGTTCTAAGATGTGGGCTATGGTATTTTAAGTGAACCTTGAGATTAGAAAAGTGCTTGAACTATTTTCTCTTGTGTCATACCTATGGAAATTGAAGGAATCAGACCATATTCTTGAATACACACTCAATGTTTAGTTCCTAGGTGGAAACAACTGTTTGAGAACTTGTGTTTGAAGTCATTATTCAAGAAAATCATCCATTTAAAGCAATTAATTCACATAATTCACAAACTGGAAACCGAGCAAAAATCATTGTTTAGAAAAGCATACCCTAGAAATAATTAGATTCATAGATTCAAAGCAGAATAGCTATACAAACTTGCAAAAACACTGAACACTTCCAGACTAGTGCATGCATCCCCTATTCTAGTACATTCACTGGATTTTCTAGTGCATATAGGGAATTTTTGGTGCATCCACAAAATATTTTAGTGCATCTGGTCCATTTTCTAGCACATATATGGTACATTATAGCTCATTTGAGTCATTTCCCAATGCATATAGTCCATTTTCTAGTGCATCTGGGTCACTTTCTAGCACATTTGTTCCATCCTCCAACACATCTGCAAATCCTTTTAGCGCATCTACCTACAAAATACCTAATTGAAATCACATCTAGGAGGGGTAGTTTTAGCACATCTGGTCCATTTTCTAGCACATATATGGTACATTATAGCTCATTTGAGCCATTTCCCAATGCATATAGTCCATTTTCTAGTGCATCTGGGTCACTTTCTAGCACATTTGTTCCATCCTCCAACGCATTTGCAAATCCTTTTAGCGCATCTGAGTCATTTTCCAGTACATTGAGTTCATCTTTTAGTGCATTAGGTACATTATCCATTGGAGCTGGTCCATTATTTAGCACATTCAGTCCATTTTCTGGCGCATCTTGGGTACAATCTAGTGTAGGGTATGTGCAAGATCATCATGGAAAAAACAGGCCCTTAAGTGGCAAAAAATTTAGGAAAATATGAGTTAAGGAAACTTGACGTAAAAATTTGAATAAGTTATCTATACTATTTCAAAAATATGTAAGCATAGAATCTGTAGAAAATTGAATGTAGTTTCTAAACTACTAGGTTTTTAAAAAATAAAAAATATATTTGGTGAAATTTGAAATTTCAATGCAGGTTCTTAAATTTCAGGAAAAAATAAGAAGTAGGTGTCTATCACCCTAACCACAATAAAATGATACTATTTTTTATAAGATTTTAGATATAAGTAGAGGACTCATGTCCCCGATGTGATGCATATTTTTTTGTAATTTTTTTCCAAGTAAATAGTTAATTATGAATTTTGTATTACAAATTTTAAAAAATATAAAAACTTGTATGTCTGGCCACCTTATCTTGGTCAAAAATTCATGAAATTCATTTTTTCTTTTTTTAATCCTATAGTATTTGAAGCATAGAATGTGGCACATGTTTTGGATTCAAAAAAATGCGATACCATTTGAAAGCTATATATGTTTTTCAATCAGCCTATCAATCAGGACTTTAGTCATAATTTGAATAGAAAATGAATAATAATTACTTATTAAATTCAAAGTAAAGCATCATTTATATTGGTGGAAATTTGAGAATCTCCTTTAAAAACCCTTTTCATTTCATCAATTTTGGGTAAAAAAAAGTCGTCAGCCACATACCCATCATATTGCCACTTTTTGGCCCATCATGATCTTGCACATACCTTGCATTCAATCTATTTTCTAGTGCATTTGTGCAATATTTTAGTGCATCCATACCCTATTTTAGTGCATCCATTAAATTCAAGACTAGAGAGTTAAATTCATCCCCTGTTTGTCAATTTGAACTAGAATTAAGGATCTTTTCCATAACAGAATCATTCCTCAGATACACCAGAATCTTAAACTTGTTGAAAATGACATTTACAATTGAAATTCTTCAAACTAAACCAAGATCTAACACCTTAAATTTCCTAAATATCCATCATACCTCTGATTGTTAAGCTAAGTTTCCTCATAAGGATCTCTCATCCTTCATCACGAAACAAAGCTATCTAATCAGATTAAACTTAGTCTCATCAATAGAATTTGTCATTCTATTTGACTTAGTTTTTATCCTTAGTACTTCTCAAACAAAGATCAAAGTTTAGTCAAATTACAACACTTGTATTCCCATTCAAACAGGATCACAAAGGAAGAAACTCAAAGAAAAAGAACTTGAAACTCAAAACACCATGACTGAAGCTAAAGAAAATCCATTCCATAAAATCCACCAATCTGAAGGTGATGAAATAACTGAGGAAGACATCCAATATGCTCAACAAGATCCAAATTTCCACAAGTTCCTAGAAAATATTTTTGAAAGAGATGGGGAAAAATACTTTTTAATGTTGGCTAATCAAAGTATCAACATTCCACATGAGTTTGATGTTAATCAATTAAAAGAACCTCCTAAAAAGACTAAAAAATGATCCATCAAATATAGATCCAGTGGCTTCCTTAACTCATCAAATGAAAAATATCTAATAGGAGATTCAAGATATGCAAAGGGGAACCTCAAAATGATACTTGATACAAGACATCTTCCCATATCCTTTTGATCAAACTATCAACATGTTTCCTTTTCCCAAACATTGTGAATTTCCAAAGTATGATAAATACAATGGTAAAATAGATCCAATAGATCATGTAAGGGAATTTCAAACCATGAGCCTTGAATTTGAACATGAAGAGAACAACTTGATGAGATTACTTCCACGTAGCCTAGGGGGACAATGCATAGAATGGTTCTCCAAACTTGCACCGCCAATTAAAACCTTTGAAGATCTAGTTAATAAATTCATCACCTAATACTCCTACAACATCCAACATGAGATAACCATGAAGGACCTTTGCAATACAAAAAAAAAAAAGGGTGAATCATTCCTCATATTCTCACAAAGATGGAGAAGATTGTTTGCAAGATATTCTTGTCCCATACCTGAAAAGGAAAAGATAAAAATCTTCATTGACAATCTAAATGATGAGATGAGTTATAGATTGGAATTACAATGCCCATGTACCTTTGAGAAATTGATTGAAAATGGAATCAAATTTGAAGAAGCTTTGGTCAAGAGAGGAGTCATAAAAATTTTACAATGAAAACAACTCAAAAATCTCCTCTAATCATTGCAACAATAGTGATAAACCAAATTTTTGGAAAAGAAACAAGAATGCTGGTAACAATGATACTGCAGCTGAAACACAAAATGCAAAACCGATATTTAACTTGACAACAACTACCACCAAGACTGATCAAAACAACAATCCAACCAGCAATCAAAACAACAACCAAAATTTCAATCAAAACAACAATCCAAGCAATGTTGAATCTAGACCACCACCATATTGAACAACCTGAAATAAAAGAAGATTTAAACCTTTGGGATAGTCATTGGAATCAACATTAAAGGAGCTTCTTGCAGCCAAGGTTATAACATTTCCAGAAACAAGAGATTGGGAACCAAGAGTTAAACCTTCATGGTGGAATGATGCACATTATTGTGACTTTCATAGAAACAAGGGACACAAAACCAATGATTGCATGGAACTGAAACATTTGGTACAAGATTTGATTGATAGAAAAGAAATATTTGTAGAAGGACCCCCAAAAAATGTTGATCATGGAGCATTCAAGAATCCTTTACCAAACTATGAAAAGGGGGAGTCCTCTTCATCAAACACCAAAGGGAAAAATGTGTACTATGTTTATGATTCTATCATTCTCCATATTGAAGTAGTTGAAGATCAAACCAAGGACATCAAAATTAAGGGCCAAAGAAACATTGTTACAGCTGAAAATCATCACCATGACATCAACACCAAATCACATCAAATCAATGGCATCATACCATTCAAAGAAAGTCAAACCAAGGATATCAAAATCAAGGGCCAAAAAGACATTATTGTAGCTGATAATTCAATTAATGACACCATAATTGAGCATGAACAAAGCATTGTTACAGCTGAAACTCATCTTCATGACAACAACACCAAATCACATCAAATTAATGACATCATACCAATGAATTTGATCACACATGTTGCTACAAATGATAATCGAATTAATGCCATTAAAATTAGAGATAAACAAGATCACCAACTAGTCAATGCAAGTACAAGAGGGAAAGTTAAAGTAATATTGAAAGGAGCTACATCTAAAACACCCATTGTTTCCCCTGCAACACAATACAACATAGTTAATCAATTGTAGAAAATACTAGCTCAAATATCCATATTGGAACTCCTCAAAATTTCACCAACTCACTAAGAAATTCTAGAAAAAGATCTTGTAGCCACCACACTACCAAATAGTTTGGAAGTTTATCAATTTCAAGCTATGGTGGGACACTTGACCGTACCTCATTGCCTATCATTTTCTGAAAATGATGATATATCACCCAACCATCCACATAATGCCACCCTTCACATTGAGGTTTTAATTCACAAACATTGGGTCAAACATGTTCTAATAGATGGTGGAGCTGGCCTAAACATCTATACTTTGAAACTTATTCGTGCTCTTGGATATTCTAAAAATACCATTGATGCTAGAAGAAAAATAACTATCAAAGATTATAATGATGAGGAGAGATCTTCCCAAGGACAAATTGTACTACCAATTCAAGTGGGACCACTTGTAAAAGACACAATCTTCCAAGTTTTATACAAAGAGTTAACATACAATATACTCTTGGGATGTCCTTGGATTCATGAGATGCAAACAATGTCATCAACATATCACCAATGTTTGAAATTTCCCTATAATGGACAAGAGATCACCATTTTAGCTAATTCCAACAATCCTCATTATTGCAACACACTCAAAACAACCTAAGATACTTTTGTGCCACATAACAGGGAAGATACAACTCCTAGTTCATCCAACAATGAAAGACAACTAAATTCCCTGTCAAAATAGGTTGAGAAAAAGGATTAGTCAAAGGATAAGGGCATCAATGATTCTACTCCATCAAGTGGAAAAATTCAATCAAATTCTTTGTCAAACTAGCTTGAGGAAAAGGTTCAGTCAAAAGACAAAAGCATTGGTGATTCTGGGTATGTGCATGATCATCATGGAAAAAGCAGGCCCTTAAGTGGCAAAAAATTCAAAAAAATTAGAGTTAGGAAACTTAACATACAAATTTGAATAAGTTATGTATATTATTTCAAAAATATGTAAGAATAGAATCTATAGCAAATTGAATGTAGTTTCTAGACTACTAGGTTTATTTAAAAAATAAATCTATTTGGTGAAAATTTGAAATTTCAATGTAGTAGTACTCAAATTTCAGGGAAAAATAAGAAGTAGGTGTCTGTCTGACCACCCTAACCACAAAAAAATGATAATGTTTTTTATAATATTTTAGATATAAGTAGAGGACTCATGTCTCGATGTGATGCATAATTTTTTGTAATTTTTTTCCAAGAAAATAATTAATTATGAAATTTTTATTACAAATTTTAAAAAATATAAAAACTCGTATGTCTAACCACCTTAACTTGGTCAAAACTTCATGAAAATATTTTTTTGTTTTTTTAATCCTATAGTATGCAAAGCATAGAATGTGATGCATGTTTCAGATTCAAAAAATGTGATACCATTTGAAAGCTATAGATTTTTTTCAATTAGCCTATCAATCAGGACTTTAGTCATAATTCAAATAGAAAATGAATAATAATTATTTATTAAATTCAAAGTAAAGCATAATTTATATTGGTGGAAATCTGAGAATCTCCTTTAAAAACCCTTTTCGTTTCATCAATTTTGGGTTAAAAAAACGTCATCAACCACATACCCATCATATCGCCACTTTTTGGCCCATCATGATCCTACACATACCCTTCTACTCCATCAAATCATGAAAGTCAACTCAATTCCTTATCAAAATAGGTCAAAAGATCCAGTTAAAAGAAAAAGGCATGGGGGAATATTCGTTTGAGAAATCCTTATGTTTATCATAGTTGCTACCTTCACCAAGATCCTATGGACAACCATCCACATCAAAACAATAATCCTCACAACCAACCATGCTCTTTGATGGTAAGTTTGTAAAAGAAGGAACTTTAGTGGATGAATAAGAAGACAGGGATGTTTTAAACTAGTTATATAAAGATGAAGAAGCATCACAAGCATCAACTTCCAATGTGCTAACTAGACCATATGGTAAATGTTTCACAATCCTAGAGGAGATGGAATATGATGGAAAGGGTCCTATCAGCAAAAGAAAAGAGGGTATCATAGAACCAATACAGCCTATCACAATGAATTTCGAGGAAAAAATAGGGCTAGGATATAGAGAAGAATCAAAAGAAGAAACTAGGAAGAAGATTGTTGAAAGAATCCTTCAATTGAGAGATAGTTCGGAAATGAATTCCAATGAGTATGAATGGGACTCCCTCTCTGAAGAATCTTGTCATGACAAAGAAATTGATGTGATAGAAAGGTATACACCAACATGTATAAAGGGAAAAAGCTCAAGTTCTAGACCTCTTGAATCTAGATCACAACACATTGATGACTCGAGTGAAGACAATCAGACTTCGAGCGAGATAGATACTTCAGAAGAGAGTAACATCATAGACCTTGGTATTGCTATTGAACACTCTGATGACGTTGCCATCATGACACTCACCTCTTTTGACCTTAGCCAATCTGGTGATTCCTTGCCATTGATACACCCTAAACTAATTGACTAGGACCAAAGCAAGATGCTTAACATCCCCCTCTTTCCAAACGATGATGCCATTGTGAACTTCCTTTGCTCTAATGATCCTAAAACATGTTCCACCAGCGAATCTCATAACAAAGCTTTAGACAAGGGGAGTACCAAATCTTCTAGTTGCAAAATAGTGAATATCAAAAATAGATCTAATGGTGAAAACCATTTAATGGCAGTATTAGATCAAGAGAAAGTAAAAATAAAGAGCACATCTCACGGTGAAAACCTCTCCGAGGCACCAAGAGATGGGATATTTGACACTCTTCCTGAGCACTATCATGAGAGATCTTTAGTACTAGTTTAACCTACACAATCTATCAATATTGCCACCGCTGAAATAGTCAAGACCCTACATATAGTAGCATCCATGACAAAGGAAGAAAAACCAAGCTTCCCTAAATTATTTGAAGAGAGAAAAGTCAACTTTTCTTAGTCCTACACTGATATGCCAGGCATAGATCCAGATCTTATCATGCACCACTTATCCCTACCACCTGTAGTGAAGCTAGTGAAACAAAAATTGAGAAAAATGCATCCACATATTTCCCTGTTGGATGCAGGATTTATTCATCCAATTGATTATGTGGAATGAATCTCCAACATTGTACCAGTTTCAAAACCTGACCAAAAAATCATGATATGTACAGATTTTAGAGACCTTAACATGGCTTGTCCAAAAGATGGTTTTCCTTTTCCTACCATTGACATCATCATGGATTTGACAGTGGTTCATGCAATGCAATCACTTATGGACATATTTTAAGGTTACAACCAGATAAAAATAGCACCAGAAGATTAAGAGAAAATGGATTTCACATTTCCATGGGTTACTTTTTGTTGGAATGTCATGCCTTTTGGGTTGAAAAATGTTGGGTCTACATATCAACGGGCGATGACCACTATCTTTCATGACATGATGCACACCTTTATGGAGGATTATGTAGATGACTTGTTGGAAAAATTTCACTAGAGAGGGACATCTAGAAATCCTAGACAAAATATTTACCAGGTTGGAGAAATTCAATGTGAGATTAAATCCCAAGAAATGTGTATTTGGCATGACATCAACTGAACTTTTGGGATATATAGTATCAGCTAAAGGCATTGAAGTGGATCCTGTGAAAGTCAAATCCATAATGGAGATGCCTCCTACCAAGAATATCAGCCAACTCAGATCTTTATAAGGATGATTCCAATTTATTAGGAGGTTCATCGCACAACTGGTAGATAAAACTCATCCTTTTAATCACTTACTACACAAGAACATTTCTTTCAAATGGGATGAAAAATGTGAAGCAACTCTTAATCAAATAAAATAGTATCTGATGTCACCTCCCATACTAGTACCACCAATGGAAGGGAAACCATTATTACTCTACATAGCAACAAAAAATGTATCTTTGGGCACTCTATTGGCACAGGAATATTCTACGAGAAAAGAAAGGGATATTTATTACATCAGGAGGACCTTGAATGTCTATGAAATCAACTACACATATATTGAAAAATATTGTTTGGTGGTAGTATTTGCTACTCAACAACTAATAAACTACATGTTAACCCACACCATCAAACTCATAGCAGAAATTGATCCATTGAAATATCTACTCAGCAAAGTTGTCTTGATAGGAAGACTAGCAAAATGGGTAATGATATTGAGCGATTTTGATATCCAGTTGTGGACAGGAAATCAATCAAGGGCCAAGCCATAGCGGATCAGTTAGCCAAAGCACCACTACAAGATGATCATCCAATGAACATTGAGTTTCCAGACACAAATGTCCATATAGTGTCAACACAATAGTGGATGTTATACTTTGATGGATCTTATATGCAACATGGATTAGGTGTAGGAATCTTGTTTGTCATGCCACAAGGACACACCATTCCAAATTCCTATAGGTTGATGCTTCCCTATACTAACAACACAACTAAGTATGATGCATTGATCATTGGTGTCAAGACAACCGTAGAGTGGAAAATCATAGAGTTGCAAGTCTACGCATATTCTCAATTGATCATAAATCAAGTGAATGATGACTACTAGACAAAAGATGATAAATTGATGACATATAAAAGAATGGTGGATGATTTCAAGAAGTATTTTGTGGAGATAAAATTTGAGTAGATTCTAAGAGGGGACAACAAATCCATTAATGCTATGGTGACCATCGCCTCTCTCCTACAGATACCTGAGAAACGAGCCTGTTATGATTTCATGGTGGAACAATTGTTTAACCCCGCCTATGATAACCTCAAATCCCAAGTTATATACCATCTAGTTGAGACTGAGGCTTCTATCTAGGGGAAGATCTACACCTACTTAAAAGACAACACCCTACCACCAAATATGTCCCAAGACTAGAAATGAAACTTTTTTCAACAAGCAACTCGGCATACCTTGATAGTTGATGTACTTTACCGATGAGGTCTAGATGGTACTCTCATTCGGTGTCTAGAATGTAATGAAGTTGAAACCACTTTATGTGAGGTTCATGAAGGTATCTATGGAACTCATTCAAGTGGACTAACTCTTGCTAAAAAACTCCTACGTTTGGGGTATTACTAGTTGAATATGGAAAAGGAGTCTTCAATTTGTCAAGAAGTACCAAAAATGTCGAATCCATGGAAATCTGATACATGCACCAACACAAGAGCCACAACCATTTGCATCAGCATGGCCTTTTTGTCAGTGGGGACTGAAGCTTGTAGGTAAAATTCATCATCACAGCCACAAAGTATTTTACAAAGTGGATTGAAGTTGTTCCCCTAACCACAATCACTGGAAAACAAATTGCATCCTTCATCCTAAATTACATCATCTGTTGGTATGCCATTCCTCAGTCCATTGTCACTGACAATGGTAGACCTTTCAAGAATCAGAAAATCTAAGAGCTTTGTGATAGGTTTCATATCCAACATCGATTTTCTACACTTTAGTACCCTCAAGGAAATGGATAGGTAGAGGCCTCAAACAAAACCATCCTAAAAATATTATAGAAAACTATCAATAATGTTGGACATGATTGGCACATTCAGCTGAACCTTTCTCTATGGGCCTACCAAACCAATATCCACACCCCAATAGGAGCTACACCCTATACTTTTGTCTATGGATCAAAGGCCATTTTACCTATTGAGGTTGAACTACCATCACTTTGGGTGTCACTAAAGGGGATCATTTCAAATGAAGATTATCAATTGTCTAGGATACAAGGGTTAGAACTCTTGGATGAGCATCATTAGCAAGTTTTTGATCACTTGAAATCCTATTGGCAGAGGATGTCCAAAATTTACAATCACAAGGTCAAACGAAGAACATTTCAGGTTGGTGAATTGGTCTTAAAAGAAAATCCTTGAAATCAACAAGATTTAGAGAAGAAGGGGAAATTTGAACCAAACTAGCTAGGTTTGTTTGTCATTGTATCAATCTTCAGATCTAGAGGATATCAGCTATGTACGCTTGAAGGAGATCTGTTTGAAGAACCCATCAACAACCTACATCTCAAGAAGTTCTACACTTAGCTTATCTAGTGCATCATTAAAATCCCTGAAAAATTCAAAAAAAATCAAAAAAATAGCCTAAAAAAATTGTTACCCTAATGAAAACCTGGCAAACAGGCATCTTGGTGACAACAAAAAAAGAAAAAAAATTTGAAAAATAAATAAATATATAAAAAAAAATAGAAAACACAAAAAGAAGTGAAAAAACAAAAAATCATATAATCTAAAAAAGTGCAATAAAAACTAGTGGAAACCTAGTAATAGGTGTTATTTGTTATAGATTAGATTTTCCATATATTTGAGCATGTTGACCATTTGCTTTCCCCATCATTCTATCAGTTATCGAAGAACCTCATGTATATATCCTGGCATCACGGTCGTGTCTCACCCTAGATTGGGGGAAAATAAACTTTGAGCTTAAACCAACAGACAAGAAAACAATAGTAACACAATGTCATAAACACAACAATCATAGTAAAAATCACCATTGAACATCAATCATCAAATTGCACGCATCAACCATCCAAATGAAACAGCTAAAATCAAATCAAATCAAAGAAAATCTAAATGGATGATGTTCTTTCAAATCATGGCTTTATCATGTTAGCATGAATGTTCAATTGTTGTACTTTAATTTTTGTCATCATATCTCTGGAGCAACTCGATGATGTCTTGAACTAGAGGAGCTAGGAAGGAGAATGATATTTTCTTTGTCTGCTATCTGTGAGTTAATCATTACTACTATGCAAATTGTTGTGAGACATGCTCTACAAAGTATCACTAATGACATTCCAAAATGCAAAGGAAAATGATTAACTCTTTTTTTTTTATGCAATGAATACTCATGTCATCTTGGTTTAATTATACCTAGATGCTTGTGTTAACTTGCAATATCAAATATCATGGAAGTAGTACTCAGGTCATCATGGTCTAAATATACCATCGATGTTTGTACTCACTTTCAACAATTTAAAGGCTCAATGATGATAAAAAGCATGACAAATTGGTTGTTACGATGACAACCTCTGCATATTAGATTTGCATGGTTCAGTTAGATTGCATCCATGTTAGTTTTTCATCCGCATTTATGGGTTTTCTAAGGCTGGCACAATTTTCAAAATGATGTTATCCCTATCATTAAAAGATTGAGTATACTTGACATTAACAAAAACATATCATTCTCATGTAGTTGCATAATCATTTGCATATCATATCATACATTATAAAACATTATTACATCATTCATTCATTAATTCATTTCATCACATATATTTTCATTAGGAAAACATGAAAAATAAAGTGCATTACATATCATTTACATCCTAAAACTCATCTCATATAGAAATCTGATCATATATTCACATTCAAAAAACACAAAAATAACATACATTGTATCTCATTTTCATAATCAAATCCATCCCATATAGCATAAAATATCATGCATAAGAAAATATGTAAACATAAATCATCCTTCTGAACCATAGAATTTTGGGTAGGGCTTATAGGCTACTCTTGTGCTCTTAGGTTGTTTCACCTAAAAGGAGATAAACCCCACGAAAAAGATCTAGTTGGGTTCACTTAAATTATGCAATTTATGATGTTATTTAGACTAAATGGAATGAATTAAGTGCAATTAGATGATCTATGTCACTGATTTTGAATGCAAAACCTAAGATTTATACAATGTTTAAAAACATAGTGTTGTTTGCAAAAAGCATGAATTGATGAAAGAAAATGCAGATTAAACTAAACAGAAAGTAGGAACTGAGATTGTGTACACCTAAGAAGCTGAAAAGGATTGGAGAGAAATCTGGAAAGCTGATAAAATTTGATCTTGAGCTGACTGAGACTCATTCACCACCCTAGGAAAATCAATCCCAGGTCAAGATTTTTTTACACAGAAGTTATTTTCTGTCAACTAGGTATTAGGATCTGCATCTCACTCAAAATTGCATCTCATGAGGGACTCATTAGCCATGCATGGCGAATCAGTCCATTTTCAAATTTCTATGATTTCAAATCTCTATTATGCACCTTGACACCTATACAACAATTTCTGAGGGAAACCTAAGTTGGGATCTCAAAAAATTCCTACAAAACAACTTAAAATTGTTTGTCTAATGGGGGGTTTTCCTTAGCCAAACCCCTAGTTGGGTAATTAAACCTTAGATGTGTTAAAGACTAGGAAAGTTTGAAGTATGTCAAAAAATCTATTCTATTGTTCAAGAATAAGAGGTGCAAATGTGATTTGATTGATGCAAGATATCAACCCTAGAAATATTACAACACATTAAAAATAGAGATAATGTGTCATGCAAATGAAATGTATATGAAATACAAACTTTAATTTGAAGATAGAGTGAAAATGGAAGATGGAATCACTTTAAAACTAAGTCTTTAGGTGTGATTTGATGGCTAGTTGCATCTCCTCAACCTAGATTTCTCCATGATTCACCATAGGCATCCATCATCAACCCTTTTCAATGTTGAATCTTGACCTAAAGAGTGAGCTTCAAGACCTACAAAAACCCTAGTTTGCTGCCCTAAAACTTCAACTTTGCTAATGAAACTTATTGTAGAAGACTTGACTTTAGAAAATTCCTTTGTGAAATGACTAAAAGATGTGTAAAATGACTTAAAATGATTATTTATAAGCAACAAAACCTAATTTTTCCATTATTTAGACCTAAGAGGCTGACATTTACCAAAAATTTAAGTTGAATTAATTAAATTCCCACTGAAAATTGAATTTTCCCTCAAAAGGGACTCATTCACTACCCTTGGTGAATGGGTCCCACCAGAGGGGACTCATTCGCCCAAGGTGGAAAATGGGTCCCACTGCTAATTTTTAAAGGTGGGTTTATAGGATATGTAAGAATTAAGTGTTTGTTGGATTTTAGGTGATTTTTCAGGTCAAACTAGCCTCTAGATAAAAAATAATGGGTCTTAGGGGCCATAAATGTTGTTTTGAAGGATAAATGGTGTAAAGGGACTCAAAAGTGGGTCAAATTATGCATGAAATTGTCTCTTTTCTCAAGAGGGTCCAATTTTCTATGGTGCAGCATCATCATTTAATCATATCATCATTGCATACATACATAATCATGTCATAATCATATAAGTATCATATAAACATCATATACACATCATAACATAGAAATTAAATGTATCCATCATAGGCATCCATCATAAACACACATAGACATCATATAGATCATTAATCATCATTGCATATTATATATAAATCTCAAATTCATAATGTCAAGTATATAATGATTTTTGGAAAAGTGGAAAGAGATACATCATCAAAATGGCAGTGGCTAATCAATGTCTTAACTAAATCAGAGTATACAACTATCTCAAATACATCAAATATCATCATGGAGCTATGTGGTGCTCCCCTCAGATGGTGTTGGTCCTATACCTCCTACTGCACTTGATGGCCCTGCACCTAGATCCCTACGAGGTGGCCTCGTAACACCCTTGCTGGTAGTCCTGGAATGGGAATTGGCACTAGTGGATTGTGCATAACTCTCTTGACGCTCTAGAGGAACTACCTCATGATACCTCAACTTGTAGTACTTGGCCTCCCTGGTGGAGAACTATACCTCTCTTAAATAATCAGTTGTACCCATGCCCTCAACTACCCTCTGTAGTCTCTCTGCTATGCCCTGTGCCTATTCAACCCACTATGTCAAGGTATCTCTCTTGGTCATAAGAGTGGCAATCTATGCATGAGCCTAAGCCTAGACCTATGTTTGTACCTGAAGATGTCCCTATATCTATGCTAACTAACCTTGTAGTGTCTGAACTTGAGCTTGTAGCGCAGTAATTTGAGCCTGCTGCTACTAAGAGGGCAACCTAATCTACACATGTTGTGTTGTAGCTACTAGTGATCACCTCTTCCAAGGCACTGTAAAGTCTTGTACATATAACATTGACCCTGCACTCCCCTCATCTCCTCCACCACCATCACCTCCACCCCCATCACCCCCATCACCATTTTTTCTACCTCCTCCATCTCCATCACCATCTCCATCATCACTGTTCTCTCACTTCTCCTCCTCCTCCTCATCTCCTTTGTCTTTCATCTACCTATGTGCATGTATTGTTGGTTCATCATCTAACAAAGGTACTGGCTCATATAGAATTGAAATATGTGGGAAGAGATGTGCAAAGAAATATTGTGCATACTCCTCAGATATGGGAGCCTATATAACCTATAGATGATAATCCTAAATAATGGCATGTAAATCCTAATACTCCTCAATTTCTACATCATATGATAACATAGGACCCCACTCTAGTATATCCTATTGTCATCATGCATATAGAGCCATCTCCTAGGGCATGCCGTGTACCCTACCATACTATCGTAACACTCTCCTGAGAAGGAATCTCTCAATCATGAATCAAGTCTTCTCAGTCGATATCTAGATGAGCAGGCATATGACATCTCAGTATCATCCTCGAGACATAGGAACCCTCCAATAAACCCAACAAGTACACATGGAAATGTCAAATATGCATCCACTATCTCTTGCCATGGGATCTCATAGCCACATATTTGGTCATCCTCAAACACTCTTTGAAGTGCATTAGTCCCTCCCTGCTTAGTGGAATTATACACAACTAGCTCCCCAACGACTAGAATCCTCAAAATCTCGTACATGTCCTATGGTGTCACTGTCATCTACCCAGTAGGAAAATGGAAGGTGTTGTGGTCATTGTGCCACCTCTCTGCCAGAGCAATCAACAGTCCCCTATTAATCCTATGTTGAGGCATGTCTAATAGAGAATTCAGTTTGCATCATCCAATCACATTTAGATCAGGCTAATCTAAATGTGGAATCAAATCCCAAGTCCTTGGGAAGTGCTCTCGAATCCGTAGGACTGACGAAGGCTCCTATCATCATAACATATTGTAAATCAACAAATAAATCAATCAACATCAATCAACCTATCAATCTAATCAGATCTGATGAGATTTTGATTACATCTCATGAGCATCTATCATTGATCCTCACCTATCACGAGGTCAATAATCATCATCCTATCATTGAATCTCACCTATCATGAGATCAATCACCATCTAATCTATCAGCATCATCAAACATCATGAAATCAAAGACTGACATGATCAACAATCATCAAAATCAAGGGTTCTAATTTAAAATTCATCAATTTGTCCTAGATTCACTAAAACAATGTCTTAAAGCACTAAAAACATGGATGCACCGAAAAAATTCATCTATGCACCATAACAGGGTCTCTATGCACTAAATTCCCATATGTGTCACGAAATTTCATCAATGCGCTAAATCTTGGTATCAATGCACTAAACAATTGGTTGTGCTACATCATTCATCATATGCACTAAAACTCATCATTGATGCATAGATATGTGCAGGATCATCATGGAAAAAATGGGCCCTTAAGTGGCAAAAAATTCAGAAAAATCAAAGTTAGGCAACTTGACATGAAAATTTGAATAAGTTATCTATATTATTTCAAAAATATGTAAGAATAGAATCTATAGAAAATTGAATTTAGTTTCTAAACTACTAGGTTTGTTTAAGAAAAAAAAAATCTATTTGGAGAAAATTTGAAATTTCAATGTAGTAGTACTTAAATTTTAGGAAAAATTAAGAAGTAGGTAATCAATAACCACCCTAACCACAATAAAATGATAATATTTTTTATAAGATATTAGATATAAGTAGAAGACTCATGTCCCAATGTGATGCATATTTTTTTGTAATTTTTTCCATGTAAATAATTAATTATGAATTTTTATTACAACTTTTAAAAATATAAAAACTCATATGTCGACCACCTTAACTTGGTCAAAACTTCATGAAATTATTTTTTATTTTTTAATCCTATAGTATGTGAAGCATGTTTTGGAATCAAAAAATGTGATATTGTTTGAAAGCTATAGATGTTTTTCAATTAGCCTATCAATCAAGACTTTAGTCATAATTTAAATAGAAAATGAATAATAATTACTTATTAAATTCAAAGTAAAGCATAATTTATATTGGTGGAAAGTTGAGAATCTCCTTTAAAAACCCTTTTCATTTCATCAATTTTGGGTTAAAAAAAATTCATCAGCTACATACCCATCATATTGCCACTTTTTGGCCCATCATGATCTTGCACATACCCGCACCAAACTTAACATTATGCTAAAAGAATCTATCTATGTGCTACAAAAAGTCATGCATGCACTATTTTACTGTATGCGCTAAAATCTAACATGAATGCACTAAAATTTTAACCATATGTGCTAAAGTTTCCTATGCACCAGAACAGGAACCCTATGTGGTACATCGATGACCGAATGTGCTAAAACAAGAAAAGTAGAGATTAAACATGGAAAAAAATGTTGGAAAATGAAATTCAAATCGTGAGGAAGTTTTTCAGGGTATGTACTGGAGTTCCATACACGGTTGGGTAGTTGTGACATCGTACTCGCTCGAATCGGTGGGTGTAGATCAAAATTACCATCTAGCTCAATTTTCTCTAGGTTGCTCAATCACTCCAAATTGCTAAATTTCAAATGCACAAATGAGGATAAATCACATTGTTTTAATCTTTTAATGATTGATTAAGTGGGATTTTAATGAGTGTGATTTATTTATTTTTAACTAGGGGCCTTAATTAATCAATTCATCACCTAACAAGTGAAATATCATTTTTTGGGAGATAATTTGACTCAACACCATAAAATTTGAAAATCATCATCAAATCTTTAGAAAATCATCAAAAATTTCAAAAAATCCAAAAAATTCAAAATTCATCAATTTATCTCCCGAGGGGGCATATATCCTTTATCACTCGAAAATCAGTGCCTGGGGTATTGAAAAAAATTTGTCAACATCACCAACAAATTTTTCTTTGAAGCAATGTGTAAACACCACTTCAAAGAGGGGAAAAAAATTTACACCTAAAATTGGTAAAGATAATTAATTAAATACAAGGTATTTATTTAATAAACCTTTTATTTCATCTACTTATAAATAAATTCTAATTTATTTATATGGTTCACACTTTCTAATACTTCCATCTTAATTCATATTCCTCTAATTTTAATGATATAAACAAGTGTCAATATTTTGTTTTATTTGATTAATATATTCTCACTAAATTTAAATTCCCAATTTGAATTTAGTCACATGTCTCCAACTTTTCCTCTTGCCACATCATCAAGTGTCTTATGAATTTAAATATGCTTAATGTTTAAATGGGAATTATTCCTCAAAAAATTTGAAACAACCTTGGACACTTGGCTCCTCCATTTCATTTATTCTTCTAAACACTTGACAAAGTGCTCTTTTCAAGGGGAACATCCTCCATGATTCCCTCTAACTTCTTCCTTCTCCACTGTTCATCTCTCCAGCTAAAATATTGACCATCGGTTGCTACCACATCACAATATGCCTTGGAAATCTTATAAATACAACCTCATTCTCTAGCATTTGGCATCCCATCTTTGAACAAACTTACTTTGCAGAAATTACCTTTGAGCATTTGAGCTTTAGAGCATTGGAGCATTTAGCATTCAACAAATTTAGGGGCATTTTTGTTTAGAATCATGTCTTAGTTCATAGCTACATTTTCATTATCATAGTTAGCTTCATACAACATTTCCACCAGAGCATTTAGCATCATTATCATAGTACTATCTTCATCTATATACAATAGCATCCTCATCATAGTATCATAAGCATTATCATACAACTTATCAAATCATGTAGGAATTAGGATTCTTACATTTTACAACATCCATTCTCTAAGTTGTCATTCTACAAGTCATAGTACAAGCAAAATCTAAGAGCCATTATGATTCAAGGAATCCTTAGAGGTAGGAAACAATGGAATGGTTTTAGTGATTGATTGTGTCTTGAATTTGATTAATTATGTGCTTCAATTATCTAATATAATACGTTTCATTGGTTTTGTGTGTTTTATTATTCCTTTACTCACACTCACAATTCACACAACACAATTAGTAATTTGATTCCTTCTTTTGGTATTCCCGTTAGCATCCCTAGTTCCTATGTGGGATTAGACATCATATCTCCTACCACTTTACCACCTATAATCATTCCATTCACTTGTCCTATGAACACATACAGTCCTTCAGCACTTTTGCTTCCCTCTCACAACACAAAAAATGACCCTCTCATAACTCAACTCTTCCAAATGATTTCGTCCCTTCAAAAATAGATTTCCACTATCAATCAAAACCAAAATGCTCCACCTACATATTATGTCAAAAGTAGTCCACTGTCCTTGGAGATATTGTGGACACCAATGCCACAAGATTTAGAGGTGCCTAGATTTGAGAAATATGGAGGGAAGGGAGATCCTTCTAATGATGTTAATACCTATACCACTCTATGTAGTGACTTTTTCCTTGATGATAAACTTTTGGTAAAGCTTTTTCCTAGGTCCTTGAAAGATAACACCTTGGAATGGTTCTCTTCTTTACTAAAAAACTCGATTAGTTCATTCAATGAAATTTTTGATGCATTTGTAAACCATTTCCAAGTGCACATGAATCCTAAGATGACCTTGGCCAATTTGATGAGATGCAATAAAAAAGATGAAGAAAAGATAACTGACTTTATCTCACACTATCAATCACTTTATTCCCAAATTGACGTTAAGGTCCCTGATCCTCACCTTCAAAAGATTTTTATAGAAAATTTGCAAAGCAGGATCCAAGACAAGATTACCATGATGAAATTCCCATCCGTCATGCACTTGTGTACTACCCTCCATGATTATTAAAATTCAGTTAGTAGTCGAGATACAAATTCCAATTCTAGCTGAACCAAGAAATCTTAGCCCACAGACCAAAACAATTCCCAACCTTTTAGAAGAAAAAAAAATATGGTTTATACAATTCAATCCTCTTCAAAAAACAAATCAAAATTTCAATAACCAAGTAGATTTTGTTAAAGCCACAATACCCTTTAGCTATGGGGACCCGAAAAGACAATTCACTCCCTTACTCGATACCCTTCATAACACAATGTCCCAATTTTTAGAACAAAAATGATCACTTTTCCTCTCAGAAAAACACCTGATCCTAACAAGCCTTTACCCCCAAGCTTTAGATCAAATTCTTATTGTAATTATCACTTACAAAATGGACATGGCACAAAACATTGTAACTGTCTTAAACATCTTGTGCAAGACCTCATTTATTTCAGTTGTCTTTCTGTTAGAGGTGTTAGTGATAAAGGAAATAAATCCATTTCCCCTCCTATCCAAAACTTGCAAATATTTAACAACCCCATGCCAAAACATAATATTTCATTTGTCAAAGCTATTGAAACTACAAAGAATGATGTGATGAATGTTGGCATAGATGATGATAACAATGATTCTATTCAACATGATCCTATCACTAATGATACTATGGATGAAATGGTAGGAGTGATAGATGTCATTCCTCACAAGGGCCAAACTAAGAATCCTCTTGTCATTGCTTTCTCCACTAAGGACATATTTAAACATGCACCTGGTGGTCCTCTTTACATAGCCAACTATATCTATGAAAATCCCACTAATGGGTTATTAATAGATCCTACTTGTGGAGAGAATGTGATCATTGAGGAATTCTTTACTTTTGCATGAGTTCTATCAAGATATATATGATAAATCAAAAGAATGAATCAAGACACATAATGGGTTTTCTTTCCCTACGATGGGATCAATCACCTTACCACTCCAAATAGGGCTGAAAACATTAGATGTCTCATTCTCCATCATCACATAGTCGGACCGATTTCATCTGAAGCTAGGCTACCCATGGCTTTGCTCCATGAAAACTATCCCTTTGGTTGTGCATAAATGCTTAAATCTTCCAATTGACAATGAAATCTTCATTGTCCACCATAGTGGCTTTAACCCTTTGTCCTCCAAAGGAAATTTTTCCTTAGATTTCTTTTGGTCAGAGCCTATGAAACCTATAAAATTGTGAGAAGACTCTTTTTCTTGTCCTATAAAAAGTTCAAGGAAAAGAAGATAGTAGAATTATTCTTTCGAAACATGTCCCCATCCACCTCTTAGCCTACCATCCTCAACAAAACCATGTTGAACCTAAACAAGTCCCAAACAACCAAGACCAACCTAAGAAAAAACCTTCATCTACCTCCTACAAAAGACCAAGAGACAATGAAAACAACCCCGTCACACCTCTTAGAATAAAACAAATTTACAAAGTCAAAGAGAAAGTGGTCAAACAACCTCCCATGGTTCCTCATGTTCCTCCCCTTCGGGAAGAAAAGGAACTCATGGTTGATCAATCCGCTCCTACACAAACACAACTTGAAAACAAAACTAAATGAAATAGAGGTGCTAGAGAATGTAGGCATAGACATCATGCCCTTGCTTATAGGTTACATGAGGAATTAAACAAAGAAAATTGAGATCCAAACTTGACTGAAGCAATGCATGATGACCCTACCCCTTCCCCAAAATAAAACACTCCAATAAAAAAACCAAAAAAAGAGTTGAATTCTTCCATGGACATTATCCTTTGACCTTTTGTTGTGATTAACTTGGATGATGACGACGAGCTTGCTAAAATTGATGAAGAGGTGCATAATGAATTGGATACTTTATTTTCCTCTTCCATGAGCTTAGATGATAAATCTCCTACAAAGAGTGTTGAACCTGGTGTTTCTCCTAGTTTGACACTTTCTCCTTTCCCTTTGGCTAGTTACCTGCCTTTGATATATAAAGAACATGATTGGGAGGTAGATGACCTGGTAATACATTCACTTGCATATTCCTTACTAGTCTTTTGCATTATCTCTTTTTCATTTTCTTTTGTGTGATTGCATTTGTGATGTTCTATTTGATGTTCTCTCTCTCTTTGTGACATTCCTCTATTCATACCTTCATTCTTCTCTATGTCGTACATCTTTTCACTTTTCATCTTTTCATTTGTCTTGTGTTTTCCTTTTGGGGATTACACACAGCTTCGAGACATTCATGTATCTTCCACATTGACCCAAAAGATTTTCTTTTTATTTATTCCTTTTTCATTTGTCTTGTGTTTTCCTTTTAGGGATGATGCAAGGCGTCGAGACATTCAGGTCTCTTCCATGTTCACCCAAAATCTTTTCTTTTTCTTTATTCATTTTTCAATTATCTTGTGTTTTCCTTTGGGGATGACACAAGGCGTCAAGAAATTCATGTCTCTTCCATGTTGACCTGAAAGATTTTTCTTTTCTTTCACTCTCTTCGTGTCATTCTTCCAATTCTATGCGTATTTGGGGAATGATGACAGTTCTAAACTCTATAAAAACATTGCAGTAAGAAACATACTAACCCCAAATCCATAGATCCCTTATGTGTTTGGTGTTTTCATTTTGGGGGAAACTCATCTCTTTCCTTTTGCACGACGTAGCTCCATTTAAAAAAATATGACTTGGCATAGGGCTTTCCAAGTTTTCTCTCATGTCTTCTTTGTTAGCATTTATCATTTTCTACTTTAAAGTAATAGCTCACAATATGGTGTTTAGTAATTTATTTAAAGTGGGGGTATACATTGGCATTATTCTTTTTCATTTTTCTTTTTCACAGTTCATTGTGTAGTTTTCTTATTTCATACAATGCATTTGTTGCTTTGTGGATGACACTGGGTGTGATGTATCTCATGAGCGCAATCTCTTTTATCATATTACATTCCTCTTAGTGGTTCATGTGACACACTGCTTTGCCTAAGTTGCGAATATTTTATTCTTTGATTGGTCCTCTCTTGGAGACATTAGACACAATGTTCCCTAAGTTAAGACCTCACATGAACTAAGCAAGACTCCTTTCAATATTTCCTATTTTTCATTTTGCATTTACATTTATATGGCCACCTTACATAACATAGCTTGCATGTTTGTAGTTCAATCTTTTTTGCTCATGAGCTCCA
The DNA here is from genome assembly GCA_007258455.2 of Sequoia sempervirens. Lineage (NCBI taxonomy): Eukaryota > Viridiplantae > Streptophyta > Pinopsida > Cupressales > Cupressaceae > Sequoia > Sequoia sempervirens. The sequence continues at coordinate 375,660,222 of VDFB02105785.1, forward strand.
AGCATAAAAAGTTTTTCTTGCGTCATAAAGCTTGAAAACCATCATTTTAGCTGGCACCTTATTAAAGTTATCAAGAGGTATAACTTTGGTATGGTTTGAGTGGTAATCCTAACCGAGGCATGAATTTCCCATAGCCACTTGCATGTGTGTGAGAGTGCATACTATCCATGAGTGTATGTGTCTCACCTTTTAGGACTTCTCACCCAGCAAGCAACCATGAGTTTTGTTGCCTCAGAGTGAGTATGCATTTTTTTGACAAACAACCTAGATTTGATCCCCATTGGGATGGAAAAATGGTCAAAGTTTGATCCGACTCTTTTATTTTACCCTTTTTATCTCTCGTCTTTGACAGTGTATGCTTGTTCTTCGTTGTTGCTACTTATATTAATTTCATGTGTGTTATTTTGTGCCTATATTTGTTTGTCATGGGATCTTGATCCTAGGGGCTTGATCACCCCTTTTGATCATGTTCATCCCATCTTATTGGAATTGGTGCACTTGGACCCCTCTTGATGTGTGTTTTTATACTTTAGTGTGAGTTTGAAGCAAGTTCATCCTCTCACTAAGGTGGGGGAAAATTGAAGTGTCAAAAAATGTCATCAGGGACATTTTCACACTTGTTTGGGCCCTCCTTGTGAAATTGAGCCTAATGTTTCCCTGATTTAGTGTTGTAATGTGGATGGCACATTCACATTAGGTCTTGGGCCCTTTTCAACTAATGAATTTAAATGGTACCTTGCTAAAGTGTTGTGGAGTGTTGTAAAACACTTTCACACTTTTCTAAGGTTTTATTAATTAACCAAACCTAATGAACCTCCTTTTAATTAAAATAGTTTACATTAATCTTTCCTTATTTGGAGTGTTGTGAAGTTTTGTAACACACTTTCACAATTTTCTAGGATTTTCATTAATAACTGGGATTTCTTATGCTTTAATTGGTCCTATTTTACATCCACAAGCCTCAGTTAATGCATCTTTTTGAGGATAATCCTAACACTAATCATTAACAAATAATAATTCAGGTGTTTCTAGTTTGAATGGCCCAAATTTAATGATCTAGAACTCATTCACCACCTTGGGTGAATGGTTCACACCCGGATCTTTTGGCCCTGAACCAGTTTTCACACATTTCTAAGCACTTTTGGTTTTTAATGGTCCCATACATTATGCCAATTGGAACTCATTCACCATCTTCGGTGAATGAGTTCCGTGTGGCCCAAAATTAAAATAAATTCAAATTTTTGGTAGGATTTGACTCTCATAGATATAATGTTGGCTTGTAGTGTTGTAATTTTGGGAATTCTTGCATAATTTAGTATAAATACAATGTTCTTTCCCTCATATTTTCACCTAGCAATTTTACAAGAAATCAAGTGTCTTCAAGAGCAGATTTTCAAGCATTTTGTAGAAGCATTCAAGCATCAATCATCATGTCAAATATTTCATGCATCATGTTATTTTAGAGCTAACAATTATGGTGTAGGATTTTGTGATTCAAGCAAGTGTTTCATTCAAGATCAACAAAATTCAAGCAAGAGTCAAATTCTACATCCATTGTAGCTCTTACAAGCATAGTTGCAACACCTTATTCCTAGGGTTTGGTGAGTTGCAACATTGTTATTTGTCCATTCATCATTATCCATTCACTAGTACAAAAACAACAATCTGTGACTAAATAAACTACTAAAAATTGTATATAAATGACTAATTTTGGTCACGTGACCATTAGTAGTTTCTTATAGGTGATTTAAAAAACAACCAAATTTATGACTAAAATATTTTAGTCCTTTATCTAGTCATTGATTTGGTCATTGATTTGGTCATTGATTTATTCATTGATTTAGTCGTTAATTTAGTCATTGATTGTTGTTAACTGATCATTTATTTAGTTAGGGTAGTCATTTATTTAGTCATGATAGTTGTTTATTTATTCATGGTAGTTGTTTATTTAGTCATGGTAGTAATTTAATTAGTCATTGTAGTCATTTATATAGCCATGGTAGTCATTTATTTTAGTCATGGTAGTCATTTATTTAGTCATTGTAGTCATTTATTTTAGTCATTATAGTCATTTATTTTAATCATTGTAGTCATTTATTTAGTCATGGTCTAGTCATTTATTTGGGTGAATCAATGATTTAAGTTACAAATCAAATCTAACTTAATTAATACTCACAAATTTATGCATATAAACTTCAAGTATCATAGATATTCAAATGTTGAGAGAAGCACCATGAAATGAAGACTAAAATGATTGAACAAATATGATTGATCAGACACAAATAGATCACAAATCAAGAGGAGCCACAACACAATATTTATGAGTCTAAAAATTTACTTCATTAAAACCCATTAGAAAATCAAAACCTCAATTGTTACAACATTTATTGAAGAATTGAAGAATTCAAAAAGGCATAAAAATAGAGAATCACTTTGTCAATGAATTTCTTTACTTGAAAGTTTCATTTGGATTTGAAACTCAAAAACCAAATGAAACTCAAGAACCTCTACAACCAATTATACTTTATAGATCTTTACAACACAATTAGTACACTAGAACATTTGAGATGAGCTTCACTTTAATTTCAAATTGAAGTTAATGCATGGCTAACCTAGGAATGGGCTAATGATAGCTTCTTCACTGACACTACTTTTCCACATTTCAACATGCCCTACAACCAAACAAATCATCAAAAAATGGACCCTTTTATATATGTAAATCTTCCAGTCATTTGAAAATTTCACTCAATTTTGTACATTTTATCTAAATTACAGTATATTTATATGAATATGACTAGATCCAACCATGCCCTCTCTTAACCTATATATTAGCTATTAATTGTTGAAGATTAAACTTAAAAAAAATATATTTTAAGGGAATTTAAGTAAAATTTATAAAAATTTGAGAATAAATTTTGGGATTTATATTAATTGACTCTAATCTAGAATGAATAAACATGAAAAATACTTACCAAGGATTAAACCCATGTACAAATGGTATGTAGAATTTTCTCTATCCCATTTAGTAAAGAACTAAATGGGTGCATCTCTTGGCCCATGCTATAAATAAATGATGAAATATCAATAAATCTATCAGTGCAAGTCAAAATGCATTTTCTCTAGCTCTAAATCAACACATTCTAGATACTTGAAATAACAAAAGACAACATGCTCCAAATAGATACTAGCACAAGCTAGTAGCTATCAACAGTCACATAAATAAATTTATTATCTATACAAAGGTAAGCATCATATCTAATGTTTTTCATTACTATATGATAAATATATCAAAATACAAAAACAAAGAAAAAGATTGAATCGAGTACATTGCTTTAAAAAATAGAAGAAACAAAATTTACAAATAAGAGTCATATTTTACCATAGCCTAGATAGACTATTATCTCACTTGCTTTAATGATATGGGAAATGTAAGCTTCCCACACTACTCTAATGTTTTGACAACCTCTTTACACATCTCCCTCCAAGACTTGCAAACAACAACACAAGAAACAACATGCTTTCACACTGGCCAAGTACCTTCACTAGACTCATAGAATGTTTAAAAAATAACCATGTAAATTTCAAGAATACCCTCCACAATAAACTTAATCTATTTTTCCTTTGTGGCCTAAAGATTGAGTCAAACCACATGTACCCAAGAGAGACAACATCATGCTCCAACGTTACCATTTGAAAATATTTTATGCTTTGCTTATTTGCTATTTTGACAAGAAAACTTGATATGTTGCTACTTTTGATAATAACGAAATGTTGCTTAGTAGTTCTTTATAAAAAGGAAATTTGGTATATTGTGAATGGAAGGAAAATTTAAACACTAATATTGTAAATATTTATAAGAAAAGTAATAGACATGGGCTAACTACAATTTAAGGAGCCTAATATTTTAGGCTACTCTAGTTAGTTCTAACTTGATGACTAATATCTAATCTAATTACTTATTATAGTAAAATGAAAAACAAAATTAAAATCATGACGTTCAGTAAGCATGCTTCAAGTCAAGAGAAAAGATAAGATCAACTATCAGATATGTAGGTTAAAGATGAAATTATTCGCACCATATAATTTTATAATAATTTTTTATAATATAGTTGAATACCCTTAAAGAATTCTCTTAATAATATTAATAATATGATGGATACCTTTTGCAAGTGCCTCTACTTCTCCTTTTTTAGAGATTCCATGGTATTGGCCAATTTTCCAAGGGTGCCATCACTTATGCTCATTGACTCAATGCTTGTAGAAACATCCAGGCTCAGATGAACTTCAGAAATAATCTTAGAGAATTCTATTCCCACAACAACCAAAAGATCATGCACAGTGTTAACAGAATCAAGAACTTTCTGGAGCCTATCATTCTACCAATAAAATGAGTAATTGTGAGATAAGAGAATAAAAAATAAGGAAACTTAGGTTAGTTACAATTTTCACATAAAAATCCTTACATTTAGCAAGGTTTTCTAGAAAAAATGAAGTGGATAACATTTTATTTATCATGAAAGAACCAAGCTAATATGATGCTACTCTGAATTTTGGCTTAAAATGTTTGAAATATCTAGAAATTTCAAGTTAAACTATAGCATGCATATGAACATTTAGTTCCAAGGGAAGTTAAAATCAACTGATTCGACCAAGATTTCCTTTTTCTTGTGAAGCACTCGAAGCTGCAAATGAAATTTCTATCAGCCCCTCCATTCAATCACTAGGAGCTTTAAATTTCTTCAACTGCACTTCCTATTCCCCCTCTATTCAATCACTTCCCCACCCCAACCCCAATTTGGCATTCAATGTGTTTATTAAAATGAAAATTATGGCCAAGATTTTCCTGCCCATTATGCCCGACCATTAGGGTATTTTTTGGCTAAAAAAAAATCAAAATGGAATAAAAATTAAATAAATTATGATATATAAATCTTTGGATTTTATACAATAGATATTATTAAATATATTATATAATATTATATACTATTAAATATATTATAATATTATATATTATAATAATATAATATTATGTTATATTATAATATAATATAAATATTATATTATATTATATTATTATTTTATTATATAATATTAAATACATAATATAAATATAATATTATAATATACTTAGGGTTCAGGTTTTGTAAAGGAAGGGGGAAATGTCCTTTTTAATCTACTCATGTGGCTTGTTCAAGAGGTCCAAGACCTCCATGGTAAGTATGATATGATAACTCATTGCAACATTACTACCCTAAGAAGTTTAAGGGATAAAGATTCTACTTTTAGTATGGTTAGGTCGCTGAACTCTAATCTCAACCTAATAGTGGAAGATGTTGCTAATATGAAAAGAGACCATGTTCCAAAGCTTTCCACTTTGGAAAGGAATTTCTTGCAGATGCATAAAGATCTCAATGCTTTGATTAATCTCAGCAAGGATTCCCTTGAGACCTCTACTGAAGGTTTAGTGTTTCTGAATGATAAAACAAGAGAATGGATTGGTAAATACCTATTCAATGATTTGATGAAGTAGGTTGGTGGTGAGGAAACTAAGATGGCTAAGTAGGCAATTGATTTGTGGACTAGGCCAAGCATCCATACTCACAATAAAACAAAAAAGAACAATGTGGTGCTGATGCAGGATGTTGAAGAAATCATGGAGATGAATGATAAGATGATTACAAAGGATATGGAAGTAGAAAGGATGTTAAAAGAACTTCTTTAGTCTCTGCTTTGGTCGTCCTATTTTTTTCTTTTGACTTTACTGTTTTCCTTCTATTCATGGTTGGCTGATTGCTATTTAATCAGCTTGGTGTTTTTTTTTGTGGGGAAACTTAATTACTTTATCTTTGTGTTGCCTTTTATTTTTTACAAGGTTTCAAGGCCCCTTCAAAACTTATTTTATGCTAATTAGAAACAAGAAAATATTGGTGTGAATGGGGTTCCTAGTTTACTTAGGAGATAAGTTTACGTAGGAGATAGTTTCCTAGGTGGTATTCTAGAAACTAGTATTAATGGGGCAATGTCTCATTAATTATCTTGTAGTTATCTAGGAATTTAATAATTCTCTCATGCATTTAATATTTTGCATTGAGGGTTTAATGTTTGTGTCCTAGGTTGTTATGACTTAGTTGTCTCATGTGATAGGATTAAGACATTTGTCATGATCTTGTCTATTCCTATTTCTTTCATTGCCTATATAAGCAAGGCTCTTGTACATTTGTAAATCATCTCAATTCATTGTTTTTCACTTCCAGTGAAATAGCCTCTTCGTCTATTGCTTCTCTCTTTTGTGAAAGTGTTGTTTTGGTTTGTAGATGTTCTTGGAAGCCTACTTTAATATGGTATCAGAGCTATATCTTAGATCCTACATGGTATCATAGTGTTCATCTGCAACCCCCTTCCGTTGGGAAGTTTTTCCAGAGATGTGTGAGATCAAAACTATTGGTTGTGTTTGATGCAAGTCATTTTTCATTGGAGTCATTTCCATTTTTTCTTTGGAAATCCTACTTCCACTCATTTGTAGGAAAAATGATTTATGGGTTTTGTATCCAGGGTTGAAATCTCATTTGGGTATCTATTACATTTTGCAAATATTAGGCAGATTTGAAGAAAATTGCTATCCAAAAATCATCATGTGTCACTTTTCTACAAGTTGAAGGTCAAAAGAAAATTATTTTTTCATCTTCTGCTTGCTAGATCAAAAAAATATTTTTGGGTTTATGTTATTGTCTAATCAAAGTGAATAGATTTTCCGTAAATCAAATTACAAGGGTCGTGCAACCTGCATTGTCGGTTGGCACAATTTATCCTTGTTTTCCAAAAATTCATAACTTGAGCATATAATGTCTATTTTTTGAAAATATTATATCATCGAAAAGATGATTTCATATTTTACACAAATTTGAGGTTATTTTTCATCATGGAGGAAGATGTGAACATTCGTTAGTACATACACTATTTCATTTCTTGTGTGCATTAGGTTTGTATTTTCCCTACACTTCATTTTAGTTCTAGAGCATTTGTCAATCAATTGTTGCTTCATAGATTCCAGAGTTGTGCCACTTTGTGAGTTTTCTAGTGTTCCTTGGCATCGAGTTTGATATTACTTTATCATGATTTCAACATGAGTCCTTGAGTGACTCTAATATAGTTTCTAGCAAATATCTAAGTATGTTGTACCCAAAATATTTTTTTGGCATTTTGTATAAATTGAGCTAAATCTTGTTAAAATTCTGTCAAAAGTCTATTTTAGGTAAAACCAAACATAGGGTCTTTGTGGGTTTCTGTCAAGGAACACATGTGCAAAATTCTAAAAATTTGAGAATTAGGGTTTTACACCCCTATTTTCAGGGTAACCCTCAAAAATAGGACCTTCCCATAAATGATTGAAAATTATTTTCATAGGATTAAATGACTTCACAATCACATTGGTCAAGTCAAAATCATCAAAGACACATTTTACTCTAGTGGATCTATTTATATTTTTTAGGAACAAAGTTAGGAGCTCTGTAGCCATTAATGGCAGATTGGCCAATACCAGGTGCTAAAAGCTAAGCTTCAAAAGCTTCAATAATGCAACCATGGAAAAAAATGTACACAATGGTAATCTTTGATGGAGGAGATTCCTAAAACTGAAAAAGGTCAAAATTTGACTAACTCTGGAAACATTGCGAAGGAGAAATCAGTTCATAATGCAAAATGAGCCTTTTTCAGAGAGGGGCACCCTTGATTCTCAACGATTAGATATAGCCTAATGAATCATCTAAGGAAGTCATCCTCGGTGTTCTCCTACTGGATCGACAATGAAATAATCAGCAAGATCATCTAACGAATTGATCACCAATAGTTGTCAGTAGAGTGAAAAGAGGCAGTTGATGAAGATATCAAAAGTGGATGTGGAAATGATGATCAAGATGGAAAAGGCACCCTTATTTTGAACCTCCAGATACTGTCAGATGTCAGAAGGCCTCCCAAGATAGTTTTCTCTGTCTGGTTCAATCTTGACAACATAACTGCAATCACAAATGTCTAATAAGGAAGTCGCTAGATAATCAAGATCAAACTAGAGCATATTTTAGTATAAAAAACACTATGCAAAAGGAAAAAGCACCCTTTTCAGTGAGGGGCACCCTTGAATAAAGGGATCTTTGATTGACTTCTGTGATTTCAAACTCAAGTCATCTTTTGAAGAGCAGAGCTGGCTACTTGATGAGATATCAAATGAGATCATCTGATTCTCCGATCAACAGGAAATCTAAATCAAAGCACAGGAGGTCAAAATGAAGAGTTTGATAGAATAGATATTGAAAATGACTAAGGCATGAAAGAAAGCACCCCTTCTTGAGAAAGGTTCCCTTCTTTTTAGGGCCACAAATTCAACCTTCTAGCTTCACACCTCCTAGGCTCATCTCATTAGCTTAGGCACAACTCAATGATGAATCTAATAGCAACTGCTCAAGATCAGCAGGTCAATTAGGATTCAGGATCAAACCAAGGTCATTCAATAGAGAAAATGATGAAAAAAGAAATCAAAGCTCAAAAGGGATGCCTAAATAAGTCAAAGGAAATTTTGTTGACCCTAACTTAAGATATTTTGAGGAAAACTTGGCTAACTCATTCCACAATCAGTGGAAATCACCTTTTTGAACTTCAGATCAAGCCAAATCAACTTTTGATCATGAGTTAAGTTCCCAAACTTAAGGATCTCAAGCTCGAGTCTATACAGAGAAGATTTAGGCATACTTCTTCATTATTTCTTCACAGGTTGATGATCAAGAACAACAATAAGCTCTCAAGGATGTCATTTTTAGATTTGGCCAAGGTTTTTGATCGTTCTTCAATATTTCTTGAAGATCAAAGGTAGAGGAATATTACTAATTAGAGGCTGGATTCAGAGAAAAAATTTCTTAGGGAGTTAGATTAAAAAACTTCCAATCCATCTTCTATCTACTTCCTCTTTTGTTGTCTTAGGTATTCTCGTATGTCACACAAATCAGCAGGTTACCATAGATCTTATCAACTGGGCAGATTCAAAATAATTTTCTAGTAAAACCCATCTTGTAAGATTTTCTAGAATCAACCAACTTATTGCCCCTATTTTTGGGGATTTTTCAGAAAAATTTTCAAAATCAAAATTTTGAGGAACTGGTTTTGTTCAACATTGAAGCTTGAACAAAACCCATGTACCAGATTTTTTCTAGAAAAATACTTCTTGGTGGGTGGCTTTTCTTAGGGGTTTTTCAGAAGTTGTCTGAACCTATCTATGTTTACAGTCAATAGGAAAGTTTTCCTTCACTGAATGAAAATTTGGCATCCTTGGGCTCCAATTGAACAACCAAACCTTGCACCAACAACTCTCCAACTAGATCTCACACATATTGTTGGAGAGCAAACAAACATCATCAACAATCTGCGAATTTGTATCTTTGAAAAGAATACATCACCCGCTTAGTGGAGAGCTGCAACAATTACTCTAGACAAAGAAGAAAGAAAGGTTGATCTTGCAGTCGAGAGGCCAGTATGATCACCTCATGCATGGTAGTAAGCATCTTTTCCTACTAGTTGCAAATAGGTCATTCCAAACATGGAGCTACCAAAGTTACCAAGAGCAACACCTTCCACAAGGAGAGGAGATGCCATGCCATCAAAGCATTGACTATCCAAAGATGGAAGAAGTCAACACATGGATCGAGAAGTTGTTGATTGGAGGTGGTGAGGTGGGAAAAGACATATAGGCTAGGACATCCTAGTCTCTAGGAAGGAATTTATGATTAACAGTTAGTTAAATTGATGACTCATTCCAAGTTAACCAACTATCCCTTGAATCATGCATGTCTATCTCTATTTATGGGGTGGTTTGTTTTGACTTCCATTGATTGTAGATGTTTGTTTTGAATCCACTAATCATGGATGAGTTATCCCATAAATCATGGATTATCTTAGAGACACCTAATGTATATTAAAGTTTACTTTTAGTCTTCTTTTTGTCAACTGAAGTAGTTTCTAGTTGACTCTTTGTTTAGTGTTAGTTAACTAAAGTATTTTTCTAGTTAACTGTTTGTTCCCCATTTTTAGGAATAAATCTTGGAAATTGATTGGCAAGAACTCATTGTTAGCTCAAGGAGATTTTGGGGTTTCCCACTCCTTTGAGTTCTATAAATAAGATCCTTGGGCTCACTGTTTATTTAACTTTTACTTTCTATGCAAAATTACTACGCTATTGTTGCCAACAACTTTGAAAGTGAATATTTGTTCACTCTTGGATGAGAGTTCATTGGTTGATCGTAGTTGTGCATGATTTCATGCCTTTGATTTCCCAATATTTGTAATTCGTTTAAGAAAGATTGAAGAAAAGAAATCAAAAGGAACATGCAATTTGATGTAAAGGATTTGAGTTATTCCATAATGCCTTTGTGTTTAAATAGCTTGTTGTTTCAGTTCCCTCCTCAGATAGGGGTTCCTCCTCCTTGGATATCTGTTATTAACAGTTGTCATTTGTTGTCTAATGGGTTGTCCTTCAACCTACACTTCAGATAGGGGTTCCTCCTCCTTAGAGAAAGTTTTTCAGATAAGACATCATAAATTTGTTGTTTCTTGTAAGTCATTTCCTAGCCCATACCTCGGATAGGGGTTCCTCCTCCTTGGTAGGTCTCATATCCAACTTACCGTGAAGAGAATTTTCTTGTATAAAACCTTATCCCTGTGTATATATGAGAGTTTAGAGCCTCAGCCATATTCTAAGGAGACAACCCATTCAACTGATCCAACCAACCCATTCCTACTCCTATGCCATCATGCTCTATTTACCTTAAGGATTTAGGATAGATTAAAAGCTAGAATAGTCATAGTTAGGATCCACCAAAACCAGTAATTTTTTTTAGCTACAACGCATTTTGTTTATGCACCCTTGTGTCCTACCACTGAGTACAAAAAGATAGAAACCTTAGTTTACCCTACCCTTCCTTACACATTACATCAACAGAGAGGGACTTCTCCTCTTTAAATAATGAAGAAGCATTGCAAAACATTTGTAATAGTTGAATGTTTACAATCAACACTCCAGAGGTGCTAATTTAAATGCCAACAGTTTTTTGGCACCCACTATGGAGCAACAAGACATAAAACTTCAAGAAAAGCTAATGCTTTTATGTCATAGGAATGACTATCTAGCACCCTTGGGCCCCAATAGAACAACCCGATCTTTCTCTAGCAACTCTCCAACCATATCTTACATATATCGAAGGAGAACAATTTGACATTGTCAGCAACCTACGTATATTCATCTTTGAAAATAATACATCACCTACTTAGAGGAGAGCCACAACTATTACTTTAGACAAGGAAGAAAGAAAAGTTGATCTAGTAGCTGAGAGACCAGTATTACCACCTCCTACATGGTAGTAAGCATCCTGGCTCACCAAGTATATACGAGGAAGAGGACCAATCATCTTTTTCAAGAAGAAGTTGAAGTAGCATCTGACACAGAGTAGATCTATCAAGAGGTTCAAGAATAATTTCTAGAAGAACTACAAAAAGAACCTCCTGCTCAAGAAATGGCCAACAACATTAACATCAATAATGGCAATGACCATATTAATGGTAACAACCACAACAAAAATGGAAACAATGGAAATGGCAACAACGGCAATGGCCAAAATCAAAGAGTTGTAAGACGTCATGCCCCACTACCATGGGGTAACAACAGAGGTCCATTGGCCTTACAAGGTAATCATGAACTTCCCAAGGGATCATGGAAGCACTTCCCAAGATTCTATGGCACGGGGCTAGATACCCCAATGATCATCTTTCAACATTCACAACAGCTTGTTCCATTCTGTCTATACCACATGGAGATATCAACGTTCAACTCTTTGTTGAAACTCTTGTAGAAAATGCAGTGACTGGTTCAATCACTTGCAACTAGGAATTGTCATGAACTAGGACATGAGTGAAAATTTCTTAGCCAGATTCAGACCAGCCAAAGATAGCCATCAACTATTTTCCCATTTATCCAACTCTACAATGGAGTCCACAGAACTGATGAGAGAGTTCATAGCAAGGTTTAATCACCTCATTACACATCTTTCTCACACTCTAAATCCATTAGATGAGATCCTAGTGAGCAACTTCATCAATGCCCTTCCCTCAAAAATAGCCTTTTTCATAAAAGGCAGTCATGAAGAAGATTTGCTAGTCGCTCAAGAGAAGGCTATTGAGCTCGAAGATCACATGATCACCACGGGAAAGATGAAGGATGATACTATCAGATGGCTAGTCCAAGCATCAACAGATCCACTAATACAAAAGGTAGCAAATGAGGTGACGATTATCAAAAGGCAGTCACCCAACCAAGGGAAGCAAGCACTACCCACACCACCACCGTATCAACAACAACAACAGTACCAGCCTCACCAGTAGTACCAGCCTCAACAACTATATCAGCTGAAGAAAAATCATTTCCAATCTTTCAACAACTTCAATATGAAGTTTACAAGACCGCCAAGATAGGCAGAGCTTGGAAAATCTAATGTGTTATGTTGTTTCCATGACTCAGATGAACACATCGGATCCTCATGTCTTGAGAATCAGCAAATGAACCAGATCATGGGATATGTCGAGGATGCAACTACAAGCTCAAATTTAGTACCTTCAAATGCAAACATTGCTCCACCTCAAATAGATAACTTAGATGGTGACTCCACAATGGGATACTTTCATAGTGAACCCGTAAATCAAGAAGAAGAAGACTACCATTAGTACAATCTCATTGTTAATCATGAGAACCTTTCAATGCCTATGTTTACATGTGCACAACACTTCAAAGCACGGGAAGAAGAAGATGAGAGACAAAACTCCAATGAAAAGGGAAAAGAAGCTTCCACTTCTAATCCCAAGTCTACACATGAGTTCGTCAGACCAACTTCTCAAGATCCGTCCTTGATGAATTTTGACATAGTCACATCCATGATGAAGATGAAGGTACAAATCTCACAGCTAGACTATCTCCAAGATCACCTCAATCAACCAGATTGGATTCTCAAGGTAGTTCAAAAGCTGGTTGTCATACGTGATCCCACAATAATGGGTTACAATTTTTGGCCAAACTTGACATTAAAATCAAGATTTTTCACCAGACATTCACTTTCTTACACCTATAGAAGCTAAATCATTAAGAATTTGAAGATGAATAAAACTAGTTATTTGTTAGATCTTTTGTGTAGATTCTAATTATATTTTAAAAAATAAAAAAATAAAAAAATTGTGAATCATTTTATGTAATTTTTAATAACTTTTTTTTTCTACTAATCAACATTTTTAAAAAGTGTTGTTTACTTTGGACTACATAAACTTTTTTATAGACATGATACAATTCTAATTTTTAAAATATAAAATTTTCACACCAATATCTAGTTCATGGATCATATTTTTTCATAATTTTTTGTTGCATTTAATTTAATTTTAATTAATTTTCCAAGTCAAAGTAATTATAATTTGGACAAAGGTGTACTTCGACCCGCATAACTTTTTTTTTATTCATTTGAATTAACTTATTCTTTTTTTGTTGGAATAAGGACAACAATACCTAGTGCACATGTATTTTTTAGAATTTTTTTCTCTATTTTTCTATTTTTTTATGTGTGTGAAAGAAATAACTTGATGTTCATTGAAAATCCTACATTCACAATAAATAAAAAATAAATACAATAATCAAATTAAACATATTTAAAATAATAATTTTTGGGAAGCTTATAAGAAGGGCTACATTCTTAAAAAACATAAATTTTAAATGAGTTCGTTTGATCACCCAAAAGGTCAATCAAAAGTGGTTTTTTATCAGCATTTTGATAGGTGTAGAGGAGACTCGATTATAGCTATGGTTTAAATCTAACAAGGTTCTATCCAAGGGGGTTTGATATAAGGGTGTTTGATCAATCCCTCTTTAATTAAAATCATTTAAATGGAACCTTTAATGTCTTAAATCATTGTATTTTCTAAAAATATGTGATTTTAGGAAAAAATCAGGATGTCCCAAAAAGTGTAACCCATTATTGTGGTAGCACGTACCTACATTGGTAGAATCTTCTATACCAGTGGGAGAAAAGCCGAAACCCTTCTACATATCTTTGTATATGGGAGGGTATAAACTCAAAAATTGTATGATCCACTCAAGGGAATCAAAAAATGTCATGCCTTTACAAATCATGAACTCTTTAGGGCTATCATGCATAAAAACACACAACAAGTGTTATTCACTTGAATCAAAACATGTGCCCTTGGTAGGCCAATTTAAGAATGCTCAAGTCAAATTGGCATGTTGCCTGGAGAAGAAGATCATGATGACCATTCTCGTAGCTGATATCCAAATTAGTTATGGAATGCTCTTGAGTAGAAGTTTCTGCAAGGATCTCAGAGGTGAGATTCAACTGGATTGGTCGTACGTGACAATCCCATTGAAAAAGGGTAGCTTCAAGGAACCAGAGGCTAAATCGATATTCACGATGGTGAAATATTAGGACCCACAAGAACAAGTGCTACATTAGAGCACGATTCCCAGCACATATTCCATGCTATCAGAAGTAACTGAAGAAGAAGAAATTTTTTCACTTACCACATGAACATTGAACAAAGATTCAAGAATGTGGAATATGCAATTCGATGACAGTTACTTAACAGTAGGCTCGGGAGCGGGAGTTGTCATTACCTATTGTACCCATTTTATTATTTCTTGCAATTTGATAACATGAACAATACTGTAGAATATGAGGCACTCATACTTGGCCTAAAAAATGCAAGAGATATGGGTATAAAATACCTACAAGTTGAAGGCGACGTAGATTTGGTCGTTGAATAGGTTAGAGGACAATATCAAGTAAGGAAAAGTTTCCTTTCTTCTTAGTGACAAAGGGTGTGGAATGTGATCGACTAGTTCGAAGCATTCAACATCAAGTACATACCACATGAGAAAAATAGAACAACAAATGCCCTCCTGATATTAGCAACCTTTCCATGCCCCATTCTGACTTTCATCAGAGTGTCTTCGCTATTGAGCTCATCTACAGGCCAGCTATCCCTAACAACTACAAGAAATGGTAGATTTTTAATAATAATTATGATATTAAAGAGTTTCTCTGCATGGAGGATAATTACCAAGAATTATTCTTTAAAGGTAGTGTTGCTCCCTTTAAAGAATCTATAGTAGAAGATTCAAAATTCATGAAATTCGGCATCATCCAACTTAGGGGCAATAATATCCCCAAGGGTCTAGTATCCTTGGAGGATATTTTTGACAAACACGACAGACACATTTAGGATCAAAGGAATTCTAACGACAAGATGTCAGTTGATTACCAACAAGTCAACATTGGTACAGAAGATAAGCCTCGGCTTGTCAACTTAGGAAAATGTTGCACTGTGGAGGAAAGTGACAATTTCATCTCTCTATTCAAGCAATACCGATATATCTTCACATGGTCCTATGAAGACCTGAAAGAATTCAAGCCAAAGGAATTGTCTCATACAATTCCACTTAAGTCTGACATCAAGCCTTTAAAGCAAAAGTAGAGACACTACAACCCGCATGTCCAAGACATAATCTATGTAGAGGTGAAAAAGATGGTGGATGCCAAGATGATATACCCAATCCACTATTCCACTTGGGTGTAAAATATCATTCCTATATGTAAGAAGAGAGGAGAAATACAAATTTGCATAGACTTCAGGAACCTGAACCAGTCATCACTGAAGGATAATTATCATTTTCCTATGATGGAATATACATTGCAAATAGTAACTAGTTCATAGATGCTATCATTACTTGACGAATTTTCTAGATACAATAGATTGTGATGGCTGAAGAAGATCAAATCAAGACAACATTCACCACTCCTTGGGGAATGTTCACCTATGAGAAGATTCCTTTTGGCCTCATCAACATCGATGATACTTTTTAGTGAGCCATGGACTTGGCGTTTGGCGACTTAAAAGATAAACTGATAGTTTTCTATCTTGACGACCTTACCGCATTCTCAAAGAAGTGTCAAGATCATTTTCAACACTTAGTGAAAATATTCGAGAGGTGCAAGTACCACCACATGTCATTGAATCCAAAGAAGTCTATCTTTGCAGTGACAGAAGGAAAATTGCTAGGTCACATAATCTCTAAGGAAGGGACTCAGATAGACCCTAATTGGGTTGATGCAATCAAGGACCTGACTCTCCCCACCAATAAAACTGGGGTACACTCCTTCATAAAAGTTAACTTTATATGAAGATCCTGACTTCTTAGAGCTAACTAAATACATCTCAGCAATGATGAAGAAGATGACTGCCTTCAAATGGGTTGAAGAAGGAAAGAAGGCATTCAAGAAAATAGAGGCCATTAGTAAAGCGCCAATGTTGGTTCAACCCAATTTCAATAAAGAGTTCATTCTTTATTGTTACGCATCAGAGCATACTCTCTCCGCCATACTGACTTAGAACTTGAACGAAGAGACTAAGTCACCAATCACTTTCATGAGTACCAGCTTCAAGGATAGCGAGTCTTGGTACTCCCAGATAGAGAAAAACACATATGCAGTTGTGAGGGTTGTCAAGAATTTCAGATTCTACATCCTAAAATCTCACACCACCATGTATGTTATAGACCCTGTGGTCAAGAGTGTCCTCACTCAATAGGAAATGGGCACCGAAAGAGGCAACTAGATTGCAAGAGTCTAGGAATATGACTTGGACATCAAGCCTACCAAGCTCATCCACGAGCGAGACCTATGTCAACTCATGGAAAAAGATGGTGATTTAAAGCACCAAGCTGATGATGAAATCCTAGGAATAGAAATGGAAGAAGACCTCCCAATGGTATTATTAGTTGAATCTACTCAAGAATGGTACACAAAATTGTGGTACTTTCTAACCTATGGGGAATACTCAACACACTTGGGTAAGCAGTAGAGAAGAAATTTGAAATTACAAGCACAAAGCTATATGCTTGGAGGAAATGTTCTATACAAGCGTTGGCTTGATGGAATGTTCCTACTATGCATCAGTAAGGACCAACAATGATAGTTGTTGGAAGCATTCCATAACCAAGCATGTGGTGGTCACTTCTCATCAAGGGTTACTACATTCAAGATCCTAGGGGCATTATTGTTTTGGAAAACTTTGTTTCACAACGCATATGACTAGGTGCAGAAATGCATGTTGTGCCAACAATTTGTTGGTAAACTTAAGCTGTCAACCATTCCACTAATGTTGATGGTGATAGATGCTCCAGTCTAGCAATGGGTCATAGACTTTGTGGGACCCATCAATCCTCATTCCAGCAAGGGACATGTCTATGTCCTAACAACGATAGACTATTTCACTAAGTGGGTTGAGGCAATCCCTACAAAGCAAGCTACTTCTGAAGTAGTGTGTAACATCCTCAAGAATAACATCATTACATGCTTCAAAGTACCAAGAAAGATCATGACTGACAATGCTATAAGCTTCTCATCAAAGGAGTTGGTAGAATTTTGTTTCAACTATGACATCAATTTCTCCCACTCTTCAAATTACTATCCACAAAGAAATGGAAAAGCCGAGTCGTCAAATAAGAACATAGTCATGATAGTGCGCAAGATGGTTGACTCCAATCAATGGGCTTGGCACACAAAGGTGTACGACACTCTTTGGGCTAATAGGAACATGCCTAAGAGAGCTATCGGAAGTTCACCCTTCATAATCCTATATGGCATGGAAGTTGTGTTACCCATTACTCTAGAGTTGTCAACTTTGTAGCTGACATCCACAATAGAAGATGAGGAATTCAGAGATCCCATCGAGAAATGTTTCTTGTGCCTAATGAAACTTCTAGAAGAAAGGGTGGAAATAGTTGATAAGATCACTCAGCATCAAGAGCGAGTGA
Source organism: Sequoia sempervirens (assembly GCA_007258455.2). Lineage (NCBI taxonomy): Eukaryota > Viridiplantae > Streptophyta > Pinopsida > Cupressales > Cupressaceae > Sequoia > Sequoia sempervirens. The sequence continues at coordinate 375,678,124 of VDFB02105785.1, forward strand.
AGAATATCTTCGACAAGAAGGCTTGACAATGAAACTTTGAGATTGGAGATAGAGTCCTGTTATGGGACAAGAGATACGAACCAAAGGGAATGCACAGTAAATTTGACTCCCTTTGGCTAGGGTCATTCCTGATTCATGATATTGCAAAAGAGAATTCCATTAATATTCTCTGACATTCAAATGGGAGGCTCTTTCAACTGCCCTACAACAGGCAATACTTGAAACATTTCAGCCCTTTGGGGATGGGGTGAGTATATACTATCAATACTTTTACTCGCTTTAATGTTATGTTGTTTTGTGTTTCCACGTTCAATAAAGTATTGTCATTTTTTAGGTGATTTGTTAGAAATTTTGTTGTAGGTAAATAAATTGGGGAACCCAATAAATAAGGTGAACTCTAATTTTAGGTGTGTGGGGAGATAAATTCTGGACTCTATTACCCAACTGATAAGATATATTGGTCTACAAAACTTGAGATTTTGAGTTCTCCTATATTGTAGGTATCCGACATGGTAACTAGATGGAGCCTAATGTTGTACCAATTTTTTTTTTTTTGCATTTTGTATAAATTGAGCTAAATCTTGTTAAAATTATGTCAAAAATCTATTTTATGTCAAACCAAACATAGGTTCTTTGTGGGTTTCTATCAAGGAACACATGTGCAAAATTCTGAAAATTTGAGAATTAATGTTGTACGCCCCTATTTTTCAGGGTAACCCCCGAAAATAGGACCTTCTCAAAAATGAGTGAAAATGATTTTCATAGGATTAAATGACTTCACGATCACATTGGTCAATTTAAAATCATTAAAAGACACATTTTACTTTGGTGGGTCTATTTCTATTTTTTAGGAACAAAGTTAGGAGCTTCGCAGCCATTAATGGAAGATTGGACAATACCAGGTGTTGAAAGCTAAGCTTCAAAAGCTTCAATGATGAAACCATGGAAAAAGATGTCCAAAAGGGTGATCTTTGATGGAGGAGATTCCTGAAACTGAAAAAGGTCAAAATTTGACAAATTTTACTAACTCTGGAAATGTTATGAAGGAGAAATCAATTCATAATGCAAAAAGAGCCTTTTTCAAAGAGGGGCGCCCTTGATTCTCAAGGAATAGATACAACCTGATGAATCATCCAAGGTATTTATCCTTGGCGTTCTCTTGATGGCTCGACAATGAAACAATCAACAAGATCATCTGACAAATTGATCACCAACAATTGTCAACAAAGTGAAAAGAGGCAGTTGATGAAGATATCAGAAATGGTTGTCGAAATGGTGATCAAGATGGAAAAGGTTCCCTTTCCAAGGAAAGGCACCCTTATTTTTGAACCTCTAGATACTGTTAGATGTCATAAGGCCTCCCAAGATAGTTTTCTTGATCTAGGTCAATCTTGACAACTTAACTGCAATCACGAATGTCTGATAAGGTAATCACCAGATAATCAAGATCAAACTAGAGCATCTTTTAGTATAAAAAACATTGTGGAAAAGGTAAAAGCACCCTTTTCAGTGAGGGGCACAATTGAATAAAGGGATCTTTGACTAACTTCTGTGATCTCAAACTCCAGTCATCTTTTGAAGAGCAAAGCTAGCTACCTGATGAGATATCAAACAAGATCATTTAATTCTCTAATCAATTGGAAATCCAAATCAAAACATAGGAGGTCAAAATGAAGAGTTTGAAAGAACAAATATTGAAAATGACTAAGGCATGAAAGAAAGTGCCCCTTCTTGAGAAAGGTTCCCTTCTTTTTAGGGCCACAAACTAAGCCTTTTGGCTTGACACCTCCTAGGCTCATCTCTTCAGCTTAGGCACAGCTCAATGATGATTCCAACAACAACTGCTCAAGATCAGTAGATCAATATGGATTTAGGATCAAACCAAGGTCATTCAATAGAGAAAATGATAAAAAAAGGAGTCAAATCTCAAAAGGGACACCTAAAGAAGTCAAAGGAAAGTTTGTTGACTTAAAGTTAAGATATTTTGAGGAAAACTTGGCTAACTCACTCCACAATCAATGGAAATCACCTTTTTGAACTTCAAATCAAGCTAAATAAACTTTTGATCACGAGTTAGGTTCCCAAACTTAAGGATCTCAAGATTGAGTCTATACAAAGAAGATCTAGGTGTCCTTCATTATTTCTTTGTAGGTTGATGATCAAGAACAACAATAAGCTCTCAAGGATGTCATTTTTGAGATCTGGCCAAGGTTTTTGACCGTTCTTCGATATTTCTTGAAGATCAGAGGAAAAGGAATATTTCTAATCAGAGGTTGGATTTAGAGACAAATTTTCTCAGGGAGCCAAATTAAAAAACTTCCAATCCATCTTCTGTCTACTTCCTCTTTTCTTGTCTTAGGTATTCTCGCATGTCACATAAATCAACAGGTTACCATAGATCTAATCAACTAGGAAAATTCAAAATAATTTTCTAGTAAAACAAATCTTGTCAGATTTTCCAGAATCAACCAACTTGCTGCCCCTATTTTTGGGGGTTTTTTCAAAAAAAAAAAGAATCAAAATTCTGAGGAACCGGGTTTGTTCAACATTGAAGCACAAACAAAACCCATGTACTAGATTTTTTTCTAGAAAAATACTTCTCGGTGGGTGGCTATTTTTAGGCATTTTTTAGAAGTTGTCTAAACATATCTGTGTTTACAATCAATAGGTAATTTTTCCTTCATGAAATGAAAATTTGGCATCCTTGGGCTCCAATTGAACAACCAGACCTTGCACAGGAAACTCTCCAACCAGATCTCACACATATTGTTGGAGAGCAAAAAAAAATCATTAGCAGTCTACAGATTTTTATCTTTGAAAAGGATACATCACCAGCTCAGTGGAGAGCCACAACAATTACTTTGAACAAAGAAGAAAGAAAGGCTGATCTTGTAGCCAAGAGGAAAATATTACCACCTCCTACATGGCAGTAATCATCCTGGCTTACTAGCTGCAAATAGGTCATTCCAAACACGGAGCTACCAAAGTTACCAAGAGCACCAGCTTACACAAGGAGAGGAGATGCCACATCATCAAAGCATTGACTATCTAAAGGCAAAAGAATTCAACACATGGATCGAGAAGTTGTTGATCGGAGGTGGTGAGGTGTGAAAAGACACCTAGTCTAGGATTTCCTAGTCTCTAGGAAGGCATTTATGGTTAATAGTTAGTTAACTTGATGACTCATTCCAACTTAACCAACTATCCCTTGAATCATGCATGTCTATCTCTATTTATGGGGTGGTTTTTTTTGAATTCCATTGATTATGGATGTTTGTTTTTACTCCACTAATTATGGATGACTTATCCCATAAATCATGGATGTTTATATTAGAGAAAACTTATGTGTATTAAAGTTCACTTTTAGTCTTCTTTAAGTCAACTGAAGTAGTTTCCAGTTGACTCTTTATTTAGTGATAGTTAATTGAAGTAGTTTTCTAGTTAATTGTTTGTTTCCCCTTTTTAGGAATAAATCTTGCTAATTTATTGGAAAGAACTCATTGTTAACTAAGGAGATTTTGGGGTTGCCCACTCCTTTGAGTTCTATAAATAAGAGCCTTGGGCTCATTGTTTGTTTAACTTTTACTTGCTATGCAAAATTGTTGTGCCATTGTTTCCAGCAGCTTTGAAGGCAAATATTTGTTCACTCTTGGATGAGAGTTCATTGGTTGATCATAATTTTGCATGATTTTGTGCCTTTGTTGTCCCAATCTTTGTAATTCATTTAAGAAAGCTTGAAGAAAAAGAAATCAAAAGGCACATGCAATTTGATCTAAAGGATTTTAGTTCTTCCATAATGTCTTTGTGTTTAAATAGCTTGTTGTTTCATTTCCCTCCTTAGATAGGGGTTCCTCCTCCTTGGATATTTGTTATTAATGGTTGTCATTTGTTATTGTCTAATGATTTTCCTTCAACCTATACTTCGGATAGGGGTTCCTCCTCAACAAGTTTGTTGGCCAAGACATCGTAATTTTTTTATTTCTTGTAAGTCATTTCCTAGCCCATACCTTGGATAGGGGTTCCTCCTCCTTGGCAGGTCTCAGATCCAACTTACCGTGAAGAGCATTTGCTTGTATAAAACCTTATCCCTATGTATATTTGAGAGTTCAAAGCCTCAGCCATATTCTAAGGAGACGATAGAATCAAGTGATCCAACCAACCCATTCCTGCTCCAATGCCCTTATGCTCTATTTACCTTGAGGATTTAGGATAGACTAAAAGCTAGAATAGTTGTAGTTAAGATCTGTGGAAACTAGAGAAAAATATTAGCTACGGTGCATTGTGTTTGTACACCCTTGTGTCCTACTGTTGAGTACAAAAAGATAGGAACCTTAGTTTACCCTACCCTTCCTTACACATTACATCAATAGAGAGGGACTTCTCTTTAAATAACAAAGAAGTGTTGCAAAAAAATTGTAATAGCTAAACGTTTACAATCAACACTTGAGAGGTGCTAATTTAAACACCAACAAAGTATATTTCCTTGCTTGCTAAATTGAGGATTCTAGTGTTACTCCATAGTGTACTTCTAGTTCTTTTTTATAGTAGATTATCTCATTATGGGGGTTGTATGATCTCTCTTTTCATCCTTTGTGTGGATGGATATTGATTGGATTTGTGATGGATATCTTTTTTGAATTTCTAGTATTTTGTCCTTTATGGACATCTTGAGCATCATTTGTATGCAATTTCTTATATGTAAACACACTGAGATAAGTGCCACACTATTGTACATGTATTTTGGGGATTTTGCACATAAGTTTTTGTCATATTTTATATTTGCATTGCATTATAAAGTGTCTGGGGGGGTTGTGTAGTTCCTTTGGTGTTTTCCATCATACTGTTTTCAAGTGAGAATCCCTCCATGACAACAATGAATCCATATGATTCTTGCCTCATGCATCTGTGCCTTGTCTTTGCACACCCCTTTTTAGTTGCACATACTTTCTTGTGCACTTTTAGATGTTGTTTCTTCTCCTTCATGCATTACAAATTTTTAGTGGATCTATCATGCCTCTCCCAAGTCAACATTATGGGGAGTATTATACTGTAGTGTAGAAAAATGTCATCCTTTACATTTAAAACTTAATTAGGGGATAATTAACATTAAAATGAACCTAATGCTTCCTTGATCTAGTGTTGTAATGTGTTCTACATATTCACATTAGGTATATAGGGCCATTTTAAGCTAAATTGACCTAATTTTCCTTAATTTGGTGTTGTAAAGTGTATTTATTTACACCTTCACATTAATTTTTGGGCCCTCATGCATTTATGACCTTCATATCATCATTAATAGGCCCCTAAGACCCTTTATTATTCATCTTGAGGCTTATTTTAGTCAAGATCTTGACATAATCAACAAATACACCTAATATTCTAACTCCTCAACATTTCCTCTACCTAAAAAGGCTTGGTGGGACCCACATGCCACCTTGGGCGTATGAGTCCCACCCAGATAGGATTTATACATGACAAGTGGTGTATGAATCCCATTTTCCCCCTTTTTAGGGTTTTGAGTAGGAAATTGAGGTTTTGAATTAAAATTTCATGTATGTTAGTATTTGGGATCTAATAAATGGTAAGTTAGATGGAATTCCCATATAAACAAGGTTTCAAATCATTATTTGACCTAAGCATTCACAATATGAACCTAATCCATCAATATTTGAGCATTCAAGACTTCACAAGAGCATTTTCAAAGCATTCAAGAGCAGATTTCTTCATCATTAGTTGCAACAATTCAAGATCCATTAGCATGTCAAGTTCATCAAGCATCAATAATGTTGTTGAGCTAGTGTTGTGATGTAGAATTGAAGATCCATTTGCAAGCATTTTTCTACATCTAATTCAAGATCAAGATCTACATTCTAAATGGTCACTTCATGTTAGTGCACCATAGAAAAATGGACCCTTTTTATTTTCATGGTCTTTGAGGCCTTGCTTCATGTTGTTTGGTCTATGTTACTTTGATTTATTAATGTAATATGGCTTGAACATGTATATTTATGTACTAAAATTCAATTAATGACATCTTGTGAAGGTGTTTTGAAGCATTGTAAAATATTTCTACACTCTTCTAGACTCTATTCATTACAATTCACCTAAAAATCACCTTTTCATCAACAAACAAGTCTTATTTTGAAGTGTTGTAAAGTCTTGTAACAAGATTTCACACTTTTCTAGGCATAGCTTCACTATTTACACCTTTCTTATGCTTTATTTGACTCCTTTATGCCCTTAGAAGCTTTAATTAAGTGTTTTTTTAATGTAAACTCAAAAAATAATATTAAATGTGACTTAATTCTCGGCACCCATTTTTATGTCCAAGGTGGGACCCATTCGCCATGGGTGGTGAATGAGTCCCCCTTGGCTCCAAATTCAAAATATTTTAAATTTCCTTTTAGGTTTTTATTCAAAATCACTTGATGTTGGCCTATGATGAGGTATTAATGGGTTACTAAGGAACAAGTGTGGATAAATAAGTGTTTTTACATCCATTTCAACCCCCATTGATCAAGTTCACTTATTCACTCATTCACTCAAGCATTCAAGCACTTTACAACATCAAATCAAGCATAAATCAATAACTTTGGAGCATCCATTGACACAACTTTATATTTTCTTCAATAAGGGTTTGGTAATTAGTTGATAGTATTTGTATGTTATTTGTTTATCATTCTCTTTCATTTCACTATTTCATTAAGGGTTTGATTACCAAAGTGGGGTTTGACCAAGGAAAACCCCTATTTGCTAACCCTCAACCATTTTCCCCCTCTTGGATGTGTGTTTGTAGACTTTTTTGTGAAGATTTAACAAGTATTAAGGTGTTGAAAAGTGGTCAACAAGTCAACTAGGTGATTCAAGTCAAATCAACCTTATTTCAAGCTTGGAGAAGGTATTATATTTGTTTCCTACAGAATTGACTTCTGCAACCCAACAAGCAGACATCCTTAGATCTAGTGTTGCAAAGTTGTCTCCTAATTTCTCAAAATTTTGGGAGAGGGCTGATTCTCCACCACTAGTGAATGAATACTACCCTAAGGATGGAAATCTAAGTTTTGTCAGATTCTGGATCCCAACACTTGAAAACTAGTTCCCAACAATTTTCATCAGAAGCAAGACTGATTTTCCACCCTCGACGAATGAGTCCCATTGGTAAGTTTCTATAATTTTAGACAGTATTCCAAACATTCTAGATTCTTCATCGGACCTCTAGGTGCAAACTGACTCAATCCATTTCTTTTTGTTCTACATTTATTCATTCTTATTTCATTGTTTTCATATCATGTTATGTTTTCAAACATAGCATAAATCTCAAGTTTTTCATTCATAATCAGTCACTTAGATCACTTAATTGCACTTAGTTCATTACATTTAGCTTAAAAAACATCATACATAACATAATTTGAATGAACCCTTTAGCATTTTTGGCCCTACTCTCTCCTTTTAGGTGAAAAACCCTAGAAGAGTTAGGGAGTCTTGTGGGGAGCCAAAAAATATATGGTTCATTTTGGTGAACCTACATTTTGAACACTTTGCATCTTGCATCCTAGATTACACTTGCATCAACATTTAGTTAGGGTATTGTTTTGTTTTTGCATTCTAGGATTTCTCAAATTGCATTAGTGAAAGATTCATTTAGATTTCATTTTTGAATTATATATCATTGAAAAAGTTGAAACTCTACATTTGCATCCTTCATTGCATTCTGTAAAGCATTAGAATCACATTAAAATTTGTGAAAAATAAAATAAAAAATCTCATATTGGGACTCATTCGCCACCCTGGGTGAATCAGTCCACTCGCACATTTTAAACAACATTTCCAAACATTTTCTGGCGTTTTCCTACATTATTTTTTGTTGTAGCTACTTTCTATTTTAGTCTCAAGAATCTTTGTTTTCAGTCATTTGTTGCATCTTAGTTTACTTGCATTTTTTCATTTTCTTTTAATAAGTTTTGGAATTCATTAAAATCCTTGGTAAACATGTCCAATTCTTCCTTTGGCTATGACCCTAATGACCTTGAGCTTCCTCATGCTCCTCCAAATCCTCATGATTATCCTCCTCATGATGTTGACATCATTGGAGAAGATGATGATAGCATGAACAAGTTCTATAATGAATGCCTTGATAACCTAGAAGCCAATGCAACCTTTTATCCATCCATAAAATCACAAGATCTCCCTACTGTTACACATCCTAATCACTTTGCATACTTACATCCTAAAATCAATGAAGGACCTAAGGTTCCTCCCTCAAGTGGACCTGGTTCCTCTAAAAAAATGCACTCACACCCATTTTATGATCACAAAGTCACAAACACTCCCATAAACCTTGAAGAAACATATGGTAAAGGCTTTACTATCCTAAGTAAATAAGGTTGTGACAAAAACATGAACATGACATTCACCAAGTTCTTGAACAAAAACCAATAGAAGAAAATACCATAGTATTAGGATATCAAGATCCTCGTCATCCTGGTAAACCTCTTTTTGAATATTGGAGACTTAGCGATGATGGTACAATGATCTTTGATTCTCCTCCTGACTTAAACACTCTCCTTCCATGAGAACAACTAGTACACATGATTCTAATGAAAAATTAAGATGCTAGGATCCCCATGGGTCCTCTTCCTCCTTCCTTTCACGAAAAAGGAGAGTCTAGCAAATGAAAAAGACCTTATAAATTAAAGAAACTCAAGTTTCCTACACATCCTCCATCTAAATGTGAAAGGAGACTTCAACTGATTGTAAACAAAGGCCTTATACTCTTACCACCTATGAATAGGTTGGTCATTCGTCCTAAAGATTCTAACATACCATTTTGGAAATATCATTGTATTCTTGGACATCAAACCAAAGAATGTTGGACATTGAAAGACATACTAGATAAGTATCATTTCACCTATATTGATTGCTTTCCTATTATTCCATAACAACTAAATTCCTTTATCATGCCATAGTTGTAGAATTTACTATTCACTATTGCATGATCCTTTCCCATCACTCAGCTCGGCTCATTCTTTCCTTTACACTTTCTATGGGGCAAGAAGTTGTTAGCCTTGTCCTTGTAATGCAATTGTCCTTGTCTCTTAACTACATTATTCTATTTCCGCTTAACAGATTGAGAAACCAATAACTTAGTTAATGGTTGAGTTACATTTTCATAATTTTCTTCTTTTCCTTTTTCTTTTATGCATGTATTGTGTTCCCATGTAATGTGCATTTGATGTTTTCTCTCTTGTCGTACACTTCTTCTATTTGTACCTCTCTTCTTCTATATGTCGTACATTATCTTTTTTTCTTTTGTTTTGTGTTCTACTTTTAGGGATGATGCAAAGCATTGAGACGCCCTATGTCTCTTCCATGTTGACCCAAAAGGTCCTTTTCTTTTTCATTTTTTTTTTTGTGTTTTCCTTTTGGGATGACACAAAGTGTAGAAGGCATGTATGTCTCTTCCATATTGTTGACCAAAGGTCCTTGTCTTTTTTTCCTTTTGTTTTGTGTTTCTCCTTTTGGGGTATGATGCAAAGCATTGGGACAACCCTATGTCTCTTCCATGTTATTAAATCAGTCCCTTTTCCTTTTTACTTTTTCTTTTTCTTATGTTTCCTTTTGGGGGATGGCCTTAAGGCATTGAGACAAATGTCTCCTTCATGTTATTAGCTTTTCTTTTCTTTTGTCTTTTTCATTTTCTTTTTTCTTGTTTTTTCCTTTTGGGGATGATGCAAGGAATTGATACCACAATGTCTCTTCCATGTTGAACCAAAATGGACATTCTTTTTCTTTTGTTTTCACTCTCTTTGTTTCATTCTTCCAGTTCTATGTGCTTTGGAGAATGATGACATGTATGAGCTCTTTAATAACAACATTGTAGCAACAAACCTACTGACCCCAAATCCATAGATCCCTTATTTTTTTAGTGTGTTCTTTTTTGAGGGGAAACCTCCATTTCTTTTTTCTTCCTTTTCATGTACATGACACAACCTAACATCGAAACATATGACTTGGCATAGGGGCTTTCCAAGTTGGCTCTCATGTCTTGTTTTCATGGCTGCTGCAGTAATTTCTCACAAAATGATGTGTAGAAATTCCTTTAAAGTGGGGGGCATACATTACCATGAATTTAGTTGCATTATTGGTTCCTAGTGTGGCCTTGTCATTCATATGATGTGTTTGTCACTTTGTGGATGACATTGGGTATGATGTCCTTCATAAGTGTGATCTATCTTAGCATATTACATTCATCTTGGTGGCTTGATGCAACATATACCTCTTTGTGGATGTTGTGGATGTATTCTAATGATATGTGGTTAATGATGAAAATATCAACAATATTAGCATTTGGTATATCAGTTGCTGTATATGTCGAGGATATTGAGAAAATTGTAAAAGAAAGTGTTTTAGGTTCCTAGTGGAACTATGCAAATCATGAAGATGTTTTATTCTCTACATTGAAAATCAGTTGGTTTGGATCAAAGGGATTATTTTTGAGTATATATAGATCATCTACTAGAAGTTTCAGAGGTCTGCATGAAGTTTTGAGTGTATTGTAGTCTCACCCTTCCGGTGTACTTGAATGAAGATTATGTGATTATGTTGATCTCGGTTATTTGTGGATGTTTCTCTCTTGTTTTGGTGCTCTCGGATAATACCTAGATCATGTTCTATCTTTGTGGTACATCCACATTGAGCAGTGTGCTCATGGTCAAATATTTTTCTCTATATGTTCAATTTTTCATGTTCTTCGCCGACATGATGGTGGTAGCGTGTTGTGGATCATTGAGGTGAAATAAATTGAAGTCTTTTTGTGTTGGAGTTTTAAATTTGGGTCCCCACTATGTTGTGGCCAACCTTGGTGGATTCAGATTAAAAGTTTATTTGTAAATTTGGGCCGACATTGCAAATATGTTTTATTTTCTTGGCCGACTAAATTGTGATGAAATCTCATGTAGCAGATATATAAGTGTGATTGTTTCATTGGTGAAGAGTGTGTGCTTCATGTGCTCACAGTATTAATATATAATGAATATCATTAGGTGTAGAGCATAGTGTAGAAGAATATTATTATTGAAGTGTGAAGGAGTGTTAGCGAGCTTAATTGGGTATGTCAGTTGTCAGAAAGTTATTTTTCTTAGTTCATACCCTCCATATTTTTTAATCTATTTTGTTGGGTGAAATTCAGGCCTTTTGTATTTGGTGATGAACTCTAAATGAGTGTGCCTAAATGCATATGCATTCCCCTTATTATTTCTCTCATTATAATTTTAATAGAGTATAATCTTGTGGACTAACATCCACCATGGGTTTTCCTAGTAGGGTTTCCACATAAAAATCTTGATGTTCTTTATCTCTCTGATGTGTTAATTGCTTGTGGTTAATTTCTTATTCATCAGATCTGAGATTAAAGTTAAGACAAGTTAGAAAATTTTAAGTTCATATGATAACTAATTCACCCCCCCTCTCAGTTGTATGTCCTTTCTTTTCCAACAATTGGTATTAGAGCAAGTTCCTTTGAAGAAGTCTAAAAGCTTGAGGTGATCTAGGATGGAAACATTCAAGAAGGAAAGTCAATGTTGATGGCACTAACTGTTCAGTAGTGAGAAGGGATTAGAGGATGTAATGTCACTTAAGTTGTATTGGTGAAGCCTTCTAGAAAAATACAAAAGATCCATATACTATTCCTAAGAATGGTCCCTCAACTCCTAATGAGACCAAAGATGTTGAAAATAACGTTAGGGCTATTGAAATTTTGGTGAGTGCTCTAACAGATTCGGAGATGGCTAAGGTGATGTGTCTACAAAAAACTCATGAGATTTGGATGAAACTGGAAACTTTGTTTGAAGGAGATGCACAAGTGAAGATGGCTAAGCTATAGAGCTTGAAAGGCAAGTATGAGAATTTAAAGATGGGTGAAGATGAAAATATCACTTTCTTTATGTAGAGAGTAAATGAAATAGTGATGGGTATTAAATGTGTCAGTGGTTCTCTGGATGAGGATGAAATTGTGGCTAAATTACTCAGATCCTTTCCTCCCTCCTACAAAATGAAGGTTCATGCTATTGAAGAGTTCAGATCAATAAACAAGATGACAAGAGACACATTGATCAGGAAGCTTGCTGCTTTTGAAATAAGTGAATTTGGTGAATCTACACTGAAGACTGAATCTGTATTCAAGGCTACTATATCTAAAAGTAATAGGCAAAGATATAGTCTGGGAGAGAGTTCTAGAAAGATATCCAAGTACGATGAAGAGCTAAAAGAGCTTGAAGATAAAGAAAGAGAGGTAGAATAATTGGAAGCACTGATTGCAAAACAAGAAGGGAGAGGAAAAGGTAAGTATGAAGATGTATTGCCTATTAAATCTTTTTCATGTAGTAAAATAGGTCATTTTGCATCAAGATGTCTTGAAAGAGTTCCTAGATCTAAGCCTAAAAAGTCTAGATTCTGAAAGAGATGCTACTTTGCTAAAGAAGCAATTACTAATGATGAGTTTGATAAAGAGAATGGAAAAGAAGATGAATGGGCTTTCATTGCTACAATTGAAGATAATCCTATGGCTACTGAATCTACTAAAGATGAAAAATCTCCTACAACCCAAGTTGAAGAAAAAGATGAGTGGGTCATTAATAGTGGATGCTCACATCATATGACCGGTGGTAAAAGAAAATTTGTGATTCTAGATAATGGTGGGGTTGTAAGATTTGGAGATAACAATGCTAGAGTGATTTGTGGCAGAGGATCTATTTTTCTTGGTGGTAAGGATAACACTAATGATGTCCTCTATGTTGAAGGCTTGAAGTGTAACTTGTTGACTATTGGAAAAATGGTTCACAAGGGATATGACCTTCAGTTCAAACATGGAAGATACAAGATATGTGGAAGTTTGACGAATATGATTGCAAAAAGAAAAAAACCAAAAGGTAATATTTTTCATTTGAATACTACTAGTGGAAGTTGTTTAATTGCTCAAGTAGATGAAAGCTAGTTGTGGCATAGGAGGTTGTGTCATGTAAACTTTGAAAACATTATGAAGATAAGTTCTACTCAAGCAGTAAGAGATCTGCCTAGGTTAGTGAAGCCTGTAATATAATTTGCAAGGAATATCAGATGGGTAAACAAACTAGAGTCTCTTTCCGGAGCAAACAATCTCATTCAAATAATTTGTTGGAGTTGCTACATACTGGCCTTTGTGGTCCCTCGAGAGTTAGAAGTATTCATGGAGAAAGGTATTTTATGTTGGCTATTGATGATTACTCTAGAATGATTTGGGTTTCCTTTTTAAGAGAAAAATGTGAAGCATTGGAGAAGTTCAAAAGTTTCAAGGCTATGGAAAAAAATAAGGTATGTAAATTAAGTTACTGAGAGTTGACAAAGGTGGTGAGTTCATTTCCGAGGAGTTCAACTCTTATTGTGAAGAGCGTGGAATTAAAAGACAATTATCTACACCACGAACCCCTCAACAAAATGGAGTTGCAGAGAGAAAGAATAGAACTATTTTGGATGTTGCTAGAACAATGATGATGGAAGGAAATGCATCTCAAATGTACTGGAGTGAAGCGGTAAGCACTGTTGTGTATACTTTGAACCAGGTAAATGTTAATGGAAATTCTAGTAAGACTCCTTATGAATTATGGTTTGGTCACAAGCCTACTATTAAGTATTTTAAGATCTTTGGAAGCAAGTGTTGTATTAGGAGAGATGATAATCTAGTAAAATATGATGCAAGAAGTGATGAAGGAATCTTCCTAGGTTACTCCACTAAAAGAAAGGCCTATTGGTACTATAACAAAATATTGAGAAAGATGGTTGTGTATCACTCCCCAAACATAAATTAGCAAGTTTAGCATTTCATAGTTACTATTTCTATAATTTAACTTTCATTCTTTACATACACATAACTCACATCACCGGGAATCATGTCACAAGGCTACACAAGGGTCCATCTAGACACTGGAAAGCAGGATACTAATCCATGATACAAATTGATGAGCCAAGAGCCAATAACCATCTCACATAATCGATACCTCACACTCAGTGGCTTGATGGTGTTAGGCCACACACGCAGGGTGAGACCATTCAAGCAAGGCCACAATGATCTACCTCTTGTTTCATAAGGTGGTTAGCCTCCAAGAGATAGTCATCACACATAGGTGGGCAGTGGGTCATAGTTGTATATCAGCCTCACATACCCCCATCTTCAAGGTTCCCTATGTTTGCTTCCTCCTAAACACTCACCAAGTCTACCTCAAATGTCCATGGAGAGGAATCACAATATGACATGTGGATGACCTCAAAAATAATAAGGATAAACTATTTTAGCCACCAAAGTCATAAAATAACATTAATTAAGATTCAATTTCAGCAATAAAGCAAGAAATGTGCTTAATGTCAACACTAAATCAAATGTAACCATGAGGGCTATGAGAGAATAAGATCACAAAGTGTGGATAAACAATTACAATCAAATATAACAAAATTTCAACCTTCAAAGTCAACCTAAAATCATCAATAATCATATAGGAAGTCCTCAATCTTCAAAATTGCACAATACAACACTATGTGACTAGATACTAGCCACCAAATGAGGAAGGAGGGAACATCGTTAGGCTATAATAGTACCCCTCATGTGGTGTGGAGTGAGCATGCCATCCACATGACCCAAAGCATGCTCCTCGGCTACACCCTGCCTTGTGTCATCACGCAACATGGTCATATGCCAGCCGAAGAAGGCACACACTAGACGTATGTCACATGGCAATGTGTTTGTGGCTTTGTGGAAGTAGGCATGTACAAACACACCCCGCATAGTGATACCTCATGGAGAAGGAACACGTAGGTACTCACCATCGCCAAAGGTATACATGGCTAAGACATACCCATATGCTAACTAACCCAAACATTGTTGAAAGAAAACATGAGTATCCCTCTACAAGTGCATGAGGCCCCATTATGCTCATTACATAAGTAGGCTATCATTACACAATCTCATAGTGTTCCTTCATGTGTCAATGCACATGGAATCATTTCCTCGAGCCTAGCTTGCTACCATCAACAACACGACATCATCACCAACATTGTGTCAAAACATTAGTGGGGTGTGGCATCACATCCATTGCATCATGTCAAAACACATGCAAATATGGTGTATACAATACATATATGAGAATATCAATATGGGACTACTCGAGCTTCACCTCTCATATAGATGAGGTTGACTCACTAATGCTAGCTCAATGTCCCTACAAATAGCTAGACATAAACTAACAATCCAATGTTGATGTACTCAAAGCTGTGGGGTTTAGACTAGCACATATGGATCAAGTACCCTGACTCATCATAAGGGAAAGTAGTGAGTATGTTCCCTTGGGATTGATTGAGCTAAGACCGCTCTGCATCGTAATGTGTGTATGCTACACACTCTTCCCAAGAAACTTTGTGACTTCTACTACCCCTTCATAGATTGAGGGGCTAGAGAACCAAAAGAAAAGAATCTATGAAACTACCTTTTGGCTACTCTTATGTATATATAGATTTTCAACCACATATGGGTTGGCCCTCAATCAGATAACAAATATACAAACACACAAAATGGTATGGTCAATCCCACACCAAACACCACATATTCTGAATGGATGGGTACACCGTATCACCATCCCATGGGACCTATAGTTTATGGGCCAAAAAAATAAGTACAGGGTATTCACAACACTCAACCAATGCACAGTTATTGGTTTCTCACACTTATAGGGGGAAAACAATTACATACATAATTCCATAAGTACACTTATTTCCATCAATGATGTGATTCATATCATTACATCCTTTCCACAAACCAACATGATCATCATGATCACTTAACAACTTCACTTAAAAAATTTACTAGGACAATATAATGGGCTCAGCTGAAACTAGAGTGCCCAGTTTATGAACCTAGGCTCTGATACCAATGTTGTGATGCCCTACTGTGTGAACCCCAAAGGACAACAACACAACACTCTTTTTTTTTTAAGTGATACATTGCATAAGATGAATATGTACATTCTTAACATGAAAAGAAATTATACATTTGCAAAGTCATCTACGTCCTTCGGGGTGCATGAGACAGTCATTATGTATCCTAAACTTTAATAAAATGAAAGCGAATAAAATACCAAATTGCATAATGATCACCTACACTCATCCATAAACAATAGAGAGGAAAATGATACAACATTTCATTACAATTCAAATCATAGTTCAATAGTACAATTATGGAGCATATTTCCACAGATACGACACATCAGATAATGACTATCACATAAGTTTTACAAAGGTAAAATAGTACATTACATTGCTTCAAGAGTACATTACATCACTTTAGAAGTACATTACATTACATCAGGAGTACATTACATTACTTCAGGAGTATATTACATTACTTCAAGAGTCCATATGTATCATGTTGTGGAGAGGAAAAGATACATCAAATACAAGAATGATACATAATTGGACATGTTACAATAGAATTTGAGGTAGAGTCCCGAATCAATAGCATCAACACGAACTCAAACTGGGGACTTAATGGGATGCATAGCACATTCCACCCAACCACATGGACTGTAAGGCCCAACCCCCATGCTAGGAGTTGATAGGAAACACCCATGACCAAGAGAGACAAGCAGAATGATCACAAGACCCAACCACAAGATCAACCAAAACATATCATGCGACACTCTCAAAAACCACTTACAAGGTGACTTCTTCCGGAGGCATACAAAGGAAAAGCAAGGGATTTTATGACACCAATATTCATTTATGCTCAACTAGAGGGTACATAAATACTTGGGTTCCCCAACCATCTCAAAATATGACTACAAGAAAGATAATGCATAAAGTCTCCTCAATCAGAATTAACACAAAAAGGAAGACTTACATCATGGAACCACAAAACGACTATATAACTTCCATAACTCACAAAATGACAAGTGATAAACAAAAGAAACAATATCATAATGGGACCTTCAAACTGAAACCAGATAACATAATCAATTTAATACAACAAACACAATTACCAACTGTAAATCATCCATTAAAGCATCCAAGGGAAAGCTCAATAGCCTACTTACATGATATCCAATCAGTGACACTCTAGCTAATAACCACTTAATATAGACCAAGCACAAAACAAAACAAATCTTTTAACTCAACACAAATGTTCACTCTAACTACCTCCATGAAGAACTCTCAGCTAACTCACAACTTCACCCACATACAAAAATCAATTCCAATATCAAGCAATTCGAAAGGAAATATTATCACATTTCACATAGCTCCACCACTTACATAATTTTATTAAATCGTGTCCTTTACACATTGATACATAAGTACACATAATCAACATAAGTAATTATAATAATATTTATTCTAAATAGCCACCTTCATATGGGATCTACAAGACATTGAAGCATAATAAGATTTTTATTATGAAGATTAACACGTGAAAACAACCTATTAACATGTTATCCAACTCAATCGCCTATAGGCCTCTATATCATAATGCTTAGAGGCACACTAGGTGCACCATAAGAATTCATTTCACACATGTAATGCATCCCTATCAAGAGTACATATAAACAAGGTGATTTATACAATTCAATCATATATATATATATATATGATTATTGGTACTGCAATTTAATACTAAATATGTCATATGACTTGAATACAAACTACCCCTTTTTACTTGATAATAGAATTAATATGTACATGATTAAATAAGTTATGTCAAATAATTAAGTCCTCATAAATGATTCTTTAAAATATTGGTAAATGAATGATATTATCTTGCTAAATATTTTATTAACTTGATTATAAAATTATTAATAATTAGAATGCATTCACATTTTGATTAACTTCACTAAATTTACTAATATTTTCTATCTTTATTAATGGACACATGAATATATTTAATGGATAAACCCGAAAGAATAATAAACAATTATATATATTTGATTTATTATTTCACTAAGAAGTAATTTAAAATAATTGAGGAAATAGTTCGGGCACATTTATTGATATCCCACTAAACATTTTTAAACATTTAAATCATCTTTTAGGTTTTACTAAGGATGGATAGCAATAAGTTTCAAAGAATATTTGAACCTTTATTACATTTCTCCAAAGATAAACTATTAGGAATATTATAATAATCAAATACATTATACTCATATATCCAAAAGAAAACAATCATTTTATTGAAAAGACTCTAACGTTATCAAGATGAATATATACACACAACAATTCCTTCTTTAATTACACATTTAAGTGTATGTTTCCCAGTATTTTCAAAACAATCAGTTTACATTTTATTTATATGCTCATTAAGAAATTATATAAAATAATAAATAAAACATATTCTAATGAGTCCATCTTCATTATAATTTGCTTTTTTTTACGTTACTTAAAAAAATTAAGAATCTAAATAAACTTATTTTGAAAATAACTAAATATTCCCTTTTACTCCAACAAACTCCCTTTCATTAAACTTCTATATATATATATATATATATATGTATATTTTACTATTCCAAGTTAATCTTATTTACCTCATGAGCATCTAAATATGGGAGCAACCACTTAAAAAAACTATTGTCATATATATATGTATAAAAATATATATATATATATATATATATATATATATATATATATATATATATATATATATATATATATATATATATATATATATATATATATTCAAAAATAAAGAATGATAATTAATCAATTTACTTTTTATTCTAAGGACATTATAAAATCATCCTCATTGATTTACCAACGCATGCAAATTGATAATTTAAAAGGACACAAAAATCAACTTAACAATTTACCTAAGCATTCATGATGAGATCATTTAAGATAGTTGAAGAACTATATTATCACCCTTTTTGACTTACCTAATTATTCGATTTAAACACGAACAATTACGTTTAACCATGATCCAATTTAAATACATGATTTTTATACCTATATATATAAATTTACTCAATTTAAGTATTCCGACAAATTTATATGATTTCTTATTCAGCAATCTACTACCAGAATTAACAGCAACTCGAACCCTAAAAGAAAACAGCATATAAACATATAACACAAAATTACATTATATATTAGGTATGCTAATATATACTCAACTACTTAGGGTGAAGGATGTCGTAAAGTTTAAACCTAATTGTGCGCATATACAGGATCTTCCCAACAGTTTTCATTTTAATAACATACGCTGAAATCTCTGCCAATGCCTTATTTTCAGGCTGCAAATACGCCGAATTGGGGAACAGAAGGGTTATTTCCAGCGAAGGAGAGGTGGAGAAGAGAAGGGTTATTTCAAGCAATTGCAATTGGCAGGTGACACCAAAGGGCCAGGTAGCTTATTTAAACCTTTAAACTTCCTAATATGCTCAAGCACTGCGGCAGAGACAAGTTGATAGTGGAATCAGAGAGATTATTTAAACCTCTACAACATTCTAATTTCATATACGGCATATGTGACAGATTGCCAACAGAATCATGAAGGTTAAATACACCTTTAAGACAATGAGATCTCATGAAATGCTAAGGTTGCAGAATATGTACAAACGGCTTGGATGAAAAGGCTTAGGAAACTTTCATGCGGGTGCTAATGGCAGGTGTGACACCACTCCACAACCGGGGTCAGCATCCTCCCTACTGCGCCAATATGGGAGCTACAACACTTCAAGGGAAATCCAACAGAACTTTGAAAGAATACATCCACAGGATTAAAGGAAACAACTTTAAAGGAGTTCGTGCACAGGATAAGGATTAAGGGAAAACGAATATGAGAGAATACAAGTTAAATTGATCGAAGCTTGTGTGTCCTTATCAACTCCTTCCAGTGGAGGATAAATACACAGATAAGGCATAGGGCAAAGAAAATGGAAAGAATTACTGCCATCTTAGAAGCTAAAACATTGGAGAATTTATTCTAACCCAGTTTAAGAAGGTGCGAATGTGGAGTACGAGGGAGTGAGATAAAGAAACATACATTGATCTCATCGAGTTGTCAAATAATAACCCAGTTTAGGAAGGCTGGAATGGATTTAAATGTATCACTTGGGTTTCAGAATTTGCAGTTGTAGACTGGTAATCCCCTAAACACAGAATTATTCATTGCTCCTTGCTGACACTATGGTTGCTAAGGATACAGGGCCCAAGAGTGCAACTGAGGTTAGCTCCAAAGTATACATTGATGCTGCATACTCATTTAACGACGATGATGAGAATGATGTAGTGAAACAAAAACCAAATGCCGAGGTAAATGGAGGAAAATCAAGCATCTCATGAAGGGGGATGATTACAGGATATGCTCAAAATGGATATATATTAAATGGGCTAAAGAAGATTTCAAGCGAATGCATTCAGTGAAGGGGCTAAGGAACTTTCTTGCAATGCCATTAGAGGGTGCAAACATATAAAAGTCATCCTGACAGAAAATATTACACATAAAAAAAGATCTTACCCAACTTCTATACCAATTCCTTGTTGTTATCCCTCTATTCTCCTCTCTATACTGGACTCTTGTGCTACTGTCCATTTATTCTCAGAGCATTCTCCCGCTGTGCAGCCAACCCTTATTTCCTTTGAATTCTCTCCTCCAATACGCATGCCTCCTGTGGATGCCCACCCAGGCACGTGTGTTGCTTGATAGAATTATCCTGGAAGATATGCATGCCGGAATGGTGGGTTTTCCCAAAATGCCTTTGCCAGAATCCTCCTTACGCGAACATGAGGCATGTGGATGCAGCTGCCTAGAGAAAGCAATGCATACAGAAAATAGAGCACGTGGAATGATTGGCAGAAGCTTCAAGAAATGTGGCGATCAAATATTCAAACCCTTCTCTACGTCTCTCAAGGTAAAAATATTGTATTTCACATCTTTTATATTACCATTAATTTGAGTATTCATTTGACGCAACCAATAGACAATTATTAACACTATTCTGGTTATAGCACAAATGTATATATATTAATCTTAGTCCTTTGAGGTTGTTACAAAAATTATATTAAATTCCCCCCTTGAGGATTTGGGGAAACTATTTTATTTCTTATTTATTTTATTTATTTTTTTTAAATTGCAAGAATGATTTCTGTTAATGAGTCACTATTATAACATTTAATATATCTTCAACACTAATATTGATGATGCCTATCAACATTGCCATTTAATTATTTATTTCCACTTAATTATTAAATTTGGATCCAATTATCATAATTACCAAGAGAGAGTATTTAATATTAAATCTATTATTACTCGTATCAATTATTGATACTATAGCCTTTACTATTTATATTAAATCTATATAGTAATATTTAAACCCATTAACATTAATATCATATGTATTCATATAGCATTTACTTTTTCCCACCTATTAAACTCTATGCTATGAATCAGTTATATATATATATATATATAAAATAAAACTCCTTGCTTTATTAACCATATTCCAAAATACAATCTTAACTGAATGCTATACAAAGTAGCATATATAGATATATTATTAATGCCAAGAAAATGCAAATGACAGTATTGAAAATTCAATCTATATATCAGCCAGTTTTAAATTCTTCAATTTACAATCAAAATAATAATATAAATGAAACACATTTTATATCCTCACAACTATTAAATTATCTCTACTGATAGTCAGCCAAAGAGCAAACATAATCAATTGACCAATTAGCTTGAATGACAAAATCAACATGACCTCACAAGTCACCAATAAACGAATTACTCACAATTCAAAGACGGTCGAAACAGAGGGACACTATTGGCACCAAAACAAAAGAGAATGTTACACTTTCTAGAACATTCTTGGGCAGTTATTGGGTAAAAATAAAAGGGTTAAGTGGAGGTTGTAGAAGGTGGCTCTATGAGTGCAAATTGTAGCTCCGAGTAATATATTTCATTTTCAGACTTGATTTGGATGTAATGAATCAAGCCCATTAGGCTGTAGCCATGTAATTTTTAATCTATAATTTCATTTTTGGGAAATAATTGAAAGTGGGTTGTTTTCTATCAAGCATTTTTTGTCTTGTTATTAGTCGATGGGCTATTTGTTTGAAATTTCTGTCAAGATTTTTGTTAGTACTAGCCCAGCTGTGAATAGAATTTCTTGACGCCAAAAATTTTCTAGCCGGTGGCGAGTTTCCCAAGCTTTTTTATGATGATGTGGAGTTTTCTAATTACGTGGGTTGGCAGTGGTGGAGTTGGTTGCCTCGATACGCCGAAGCAGAATGGTAAGTGTTTGCTCATGTGAGGGTTAATGCATCTTGGTGTTGTTGTACAATGGCGGCGGAGGAAGTAAATACAATATTGAATGTTACAGTGTGGGAAAGTATATTTTTCTTGGTTGCATTATCAAATGAGCCACTATGGTATTGGTTTGATAGCAGAGTAATGCAGGGAGGGGGTGACGCAAAACCCTCTCCATTGGCTTAATTTCAACACAAACACAAATTCTCAATTCACTATTGAGACTATGGGCACCACATATTCCCTTTACAACATCATAGAATTCATTACAAAAATCTGCAACATTCCATAGAATTTACTGTGCTTCTCAAGCACTACAACCAACCCATATGCACACTCTGCCACTCCTCAACAATGGCTGCAATAAATTTATTGAAGCCTTCACACTTTGTTGCAATTTCTCCTTAGAGAAAATCGTGAGTTTCCTACACTTTGAAAACTCCCTTCAAAATGAAAATGAATTATCTTTTATTACCAACTTTCCAAATTTTCTGAAATGAATTCAATTTCATTTCCATTTCAAACTCAAAAATCATCCTTCCCAAAAAGCCATGCCCAAAAGGAGAGAATTTCTAAATTGAAATTCAAAATTCCAAAAATCAAACTTCTCACTTGTGCAAGCAACTGGTCTCACACACACTTTACCGACAGTTTCCAAAATTGAACTCACTCATCAAAGTTGTCAATTTGATCACATGGGCGCCCATTTTGATAGTCCCTATTTTTTAGGGATTTGTGGTAGTTGAAATTTGATTTCAAAATAAAATCTCAAGAATTTCCTTTAACTTGCAAAAAAATCAAATTTTGAATTTTGCACTTCCATTTCCTATGCAACACCTGCTTTTTTGGGCATAACCATTCAACATTAAATGTTAGTTATGTAATTTTATTTCAAATTACATTATTCCAATAATTACAAATATTTGTGGCAACCATTTATAGAAAACCAAACAAAAATTAAAATATTTTTTTTTTGGTTGATGCAGGATTGCACGAGCCCATGGATGCTCCTACATCAAACACCCATGGTAGAAAGAAAATATTCTATGAGCAAAGCTCATAAAAATTTAAATATGCTACGTTCACACTGGATCCACTTCTAAACCTCATTAGCATGAACCTTTTGTTTTCCCTTTGCCTACAATATGCTATCTCTACTCTCCTTCATTCTTCCCCTCTTTTTGCCTTTGTTCACAAAATTTAGCTCCCACCATCCTGCACTATGCAATTTTGGAAAATAGAAATTAATATCCTTCTCTTCATTAAAATAAAGAAATCATGTGTTACCTCCCTTTTTGTTGCTGCTGCAACAAGTTGATTACCACCCTCCTTCAACTCAACTTTGTGCTCCTTTTTCTCCATGTCTTCTGCAAGACAATTTTCAGCTACATTCACCTCCTCCTCCATACTCACATCACTGTTAGAGATACAGTAAAAATATACATCCTCCTCATCATTATCAAAAATAAAATCAAAATATTCATCCTCTACCTCCTTTAAAAAACTACCGTCAACCTCCTTTTCACACAAAATATTATCAACGGATGCAAGAGGTAAATCACCAAATAACTCAACCTTCACCTCCACACTTTCTTCCTCACTTTCCAATGAAGTAACATCACCTACCAATGTTGTCCTTGCTGCAACATTCTCAACATCATCATGCTCAATTAAACCATTTTTAGAAATACCACAAAGTTTAGATTTTACCTCTTTCTCCACTGAACTTCTTACTTTACCGTTCTCGCATGCCACCAACACTACTATATCTTGCATTAGCCAATAAAAATTTGCATCCTCATCATCCTCCACTAATTCTTTATGTCCACTAATCCAACAAATTCCAACTCTAGCACATACCTTCTCCTTTTCATCACTCAAGGGCTTCAATTTGTACTTGATCCCATCTTTCTGCACGGTATAGGTATTAGCATATCCATCATGCACTGCACCCCTGTCAAACTACCATGATCTACCCAATAAAAAATGACAAAATCTATTTTCATAATATCACACAAAATTACTTCATGGTAATTACCTATCTTAAAATTTACCAAACATTGTTCACTCACCAAAACCTTCTGGTTATCCTGCAACCAAGCAATCCAGTACGGATATAGATGCCTCCTCTCCAATTGCAATTTTCTCACCATTTCTTCAAAAATAATATTTTATGTCCTACCACCATCAACAATCGCATTACATACCTTACCTTCACATTTACATTTGGTTTGGAATAATCTTCTTCTTTGTTCATCTTCTCTTGCTCCATTAGTCAAGATCCTTCTAGTCACCAAAGCTTCTCCTCCTTCTACTTCTTCAGAGCATGATGACTGTTATCCTCCTCATTCACATTTTCTTCCCTCCTATCCGTCCTTGGCATCTTTGGCCTTCTTCTTGGTCCTTCCTCTTCATTAGGACAATCATAGGATTTGTGTTTGTCTTCTCCACACTTATAACAAGTTCCACAAAAGCCTCCTCTTCCATATCCTCTACCCGATCCTCCTATTCCTCTATTCAAACTCTCACCTCTTTCCTCTTTGTTTCACTTAATGTCTTCGATCTAATTTCTATTTTTCTATTCTCTTTTTGTTGTACATAATCTCTACCTTTTCCTTTTTGTTTTTTCTCCAACCTCTTGTTCATTCTCTCCTCTATCTTCAATGCAAACTGATATGCATCTTCAATTTCCAACACTCTAACAATCGCCATCTCCTCTTGGATGCTAATTCTCAACCCATGAATATGTTGGAAACAAGCAACATTGAGAGGGGGGCTGAATTAGTGTTTTGCAAAAAATAACTTTATTATTTTGATTTTTAATCCACATAGAACATTCAAACAAGAGTAATATGTAGAAATAGAAAGCAAACAACCACAATGCCATAAAACAAGGATTTTTACATGCAAACCCTATTAGGGGAAAAACCACGGTGGATGGCCAATCCACAATATAATCTAAGTATACTCAAAAAGAATTTTACAATATGAGAATGCACTTGCATTTGGGCACACTACCTAGAGCTCACTGCTCAAAATGAGAAGACACACTACCTTACAGTGATTTGGATTAGATCCAAGAGAATGAACTGATGAGACAACATCTACAAATGCTTGATTATAGTTTTGGTTAGGCTCTAATGTTGATCTTCTACTTTGCTCTGCTCTTTCTTCACAAAATCTTTATGTGCAAGTGAAACTATGCATAAAATCGATCTAACACACTTCTGGTATTCATAGTACACATCGACATACCACACACATATATCAAAATGATATAATCGATCATCTATATATATATATGACTAAGGATTTAATCGCTACAAGTTGAATCCAACAAAACTTAGAAATATTTGCAACTTGTCGACTCAAATCATAAGTAAAATCCAATGTGTATCCACAACGGTCAGTAACACCTTAGCTTCGACTCAAAACATAATGAGAAAACACAAAAATATTTGAACAAACATTTCCTAAACATTTGCATCATGTTACATCAACTGAGTCAGCCCCAAAATACTTATAAACAGAGAAGTACCAACCGGATCGCCAAACTTGTACAAGACTTAGTACTAGGTACTAATATTTATGGATAACATAAGAAATATACTAATGAACCTCCCATGAGATCCACAACACAAAGTAACAATTGGAAATATGTATGTGTATCATTGAACACTGATCTACCAGATGCTCTGTTCTTTCAAAATTTCCTCACTCTATCGGTAGGAGAAAATGATGTCATGCGAATCCGATTACCAACTAAGGTTGCCATCAATGACAACACCAAATCATGATTGTAGTGTCTCTTTCCAACAATCTCCCCCTTTGGCATTGATGGCTACACTTAGTGAAAAATGAATAAGTGTCGGATCAAAACCAACATGAGTTACACTGCCATTACAAAACTTCAACCTTGGAAAAACAACTCCCCCTATGATGACTATGCATTTTCATTGTACACTTCTCCCCCTTTGACATCAATGACAAAAACTAGGGAAATCGAAACAAAATTCCAAAACTATATAGGTAGGAACTTGTAACTTACAAAAGTTTGAAAATATCTGCAAAATTTTGCTTCATCACTCTTAAATTGTCATCACAAACCTTTTTGAGGCTTTCCAAGACTGTTATGTGACCACACATTAAATAGGATTGAGCCTCTGTAGTTTCAAGATTCTCCGGGTCATTGACTACTACAACAACTTTCGCTTCCTTCAAAGCACTCATCATTGTCTCAATCTTAGGACAAATTAGTCCTCTGAGTTCACTTACTCTTCCAACAATCCTGTCATTTTCATTCTTTAAGCATCTTATTTTTTCAAGTAGAGTTGTTACTTGACCTTCTTGTTGAACCACATCACCAGCTAAGGGATCAAAAGTAGTAGAAATGGTAGCTAATTGATTTTCTAGATCCTTCACCTTTTTCTCATTACCTTCAGTAAACTTAGACATAATCAAACAGGACTTGTAGGCTTTTCCAACTTTAGATATAGAACCTCGACTGCTCTTTATGCAAGCAGCTACCAAAATCTTATCCTTTGCAATTACTGCCCTCAATTGACTAATTCTTTTCTATTAAACTCTTTTTGCACTTTATCCTTAGCAGATTTCTCAAGAGACTCAAATTGAGTGCTTACATCATTTATGAGCTTCTTTAGCTCGCCGAAAGAGGAACCTGATGGATCCATGACATGAGTTGGCATTAATTTCTATAGAAATCTAGATGTAAGGCTTAGTAGTTCACTATCCTCTATGTGAGACTTCAAAATTTTCTCACTGGCCTTATCTTGAGCAATTGATGCAACCTTCATCATCTGAATTGGGGACATAGTAGATAGATTGATTGAACTTTCATCCAATTCAAGATCAAAATATTCTTGTTACTCCATCAGAGATTTATTCACTACCTTGGCAGTGTCTCTTTCCTCCACTCTAATTTCCTGAACTTTTTCTTCTTCAACTTTGGGTTCTTCTAAGATTGTTTCTGGATTGCTTTCAATAATTTCCACTTCTTCATTTTGCACCACCTTCTCCTCAGCTAATACCACCTTAGGAACTTCAGTTTCCATAGGTATCTCTATATTTTCCATACTATGAGGAATCAAAATATCCTCAACTTCAAGAGGATCAAATACATTTATGTTCTCCTCATTCACATTCTCTTCTTTATTGACTTTTACTTCCTCATTCACTGCCTCATTTACCAGAACATTTTTAGTATTCATTTCCTTAGTTCTAATCTTATTCTTAGACAAAAACTCTTCCAAAATTTCCTTAGTTTCACTGACACCAACATCAGTTTCACCAATCATGAGTTTATTCGCCCTTGTCTTGCTTTTGAATTCTTTTTTAGCTTTTTCAAGGAGTGTATCCATTTCTCCAATTGACATTTCTAGGCACAAATCTACAAGAACTCTCTTCCTCAGATTCTCTTCTTTTGCTCTGGTGTTTACTCTTCTTGTCTCCAAAATATCATATAGATTCTTGGGTAAGCCAGACATAATCTCAACAAGAGCTTATTAAAAATGTTCAGATGTTTTAATGTAGCTTCTTCTAGAACTCTTTGAGCAAATTCATCAAAGGTTTCATACAATTCATAAAGAGGCCTGAGATTACCGTCCTTGATAGCTACATACACAACTTCATCAACAGACATACCAAGTTTGTCAACTTTAGCCTTCTTTTCCTCTTCTTCTTTGTCGAAAGATTTTCTCTTGTTTAACTCAACAACTTAAGTTCCAGTAGCTCTTACTTCTTTCAATACTTCTTCTCATTTTGTTTCCTCATCTTCTGAAACAGGCTTATATGTTCTTGTACTTTTATTTTTCTTCCTTTTACCAGAAGGCTTGTCTTGTGTTGGCTTTGTTGCAGGGGAACTCCTTGTAGATCTAGTGCGGGCAGAGGATGCACTAAGACTAGCAGACTCTGATTTTTCTTTCACTTCTATTGCTTCTACCTCTTCTCTCCTCCCTCTTCCTTCTATCAAGGCTTCTACAGGTAAGCCCATCCTTTTTGCAAAAAATTATATTTCTTTTCTTACTCTCCTAACTATCACAAGTTTTCTCAATTCCTCATTAACTTGCATACTTTTCTCTGCATATGTTCTGAACCTCTCTTCTCCCTAATCTAGAGGTGATTTCAGTAGGTGTTCAACATACATCTTTAGAATGTTTTCCTCCACTTAATAACCCATTGGAAAGATTCAAACTATTATGGGATCAACAACTTCCATATGGCATTGGTCAATATCTACCATGAAGCAGATAGTATCTTTGTATTGTTCCACAATTGAAGTGGGAATTCTTTCCCTGACATGCATTATATTCTAGAAATTTTTGAAATAACCCCAAAGGGTAGTGTTCCTGACTTGACAATCACCCATTCGAAACAACTTGTTCCTTATCTGAATAGCTACAGGCTCATTTATTTGCCAATGTACTTTCCCAATGCATGGAACCTCATTCATGAAATAGAAAAATAGACACAATAGCATATTAGCATACTTGAAGGTATTATTCTTATCTTTCTTGATTTTGCTCAAGTTCTCCATTAGCTGACTTCTGAGTAGCTCACATAAGTCATATTCTGCATTTTGCTTTATCATTTCAAAAGCTGCATAGATGGTCATACCAGATACAAAATTTTCCTAGCTAGAATGGTATATCTTGTAATCAATGACCATTGATGCGAATTTCACATCCACTTCAGCAATTTCATCTATTTTCATTTCTCTTCTATCCCAATGTGCACGTGTTGCCTTAGTAACTTTGTCATTCTTTATGGATTTTAAGACTAGAAGTCTACCAGTGGAATTTAGACTTGTTACTGCACATATAGCCTCCTTTGTGATTTTGAAGGGTACCTCTAGCCACATGAACTCATCATGAACATGGCTCAAAATGTATCTAACCCATTCATTTTCCTCGAATATAGGAAATCTCGCAAACTATGCAAAATTCTTCTCTTCTAGGGTTTGAAATTCTAGTTTTACAATAAAATCTTCTCCAACTATATGATGGGAGTACATATTCACTATATGAGAGGTGCCTAACTCTTCAATGTTCACGTGAATATATGCCCTAATATCCTCAGTGTGCAAAACTTTGTATAGCATAGATGAAAATGCACCTAAGGGTTTGGTATCCACAGACTTATAAGGATGCCATTTGAATTTAGGATGGGGTCTATCCTTGACTTCAACTATCAGAGGAGTGGACATAATTGCAAATTCAGAAGTTCACAAACTTTTCAAGAAATACCTTTTCATTGAATTGAGGTTTGATTGCAGATTCTTCTTCACGCCTCTAAATCTTAATTCAACAAAGTTCACTCTAGGGCTCCTTCAAACTACTTTTCTCCAAAATGCAAAGTGACAAATGAAAGATAAAAGTGGCTTTTTATCACTCACACAACTAACCCCTTTTGTCACAATAAATGCCTTAACCCTAGTTCATCTGGTTACTCTATTTCAGGCACAAAGACATATAAGCCTTATGTGGATCCTCTTTATTGCATAGTACCTTCTTAATCGATTGAAAAACATCTGAAAAGCATTGATCCACCTACTGGACTGGTCCACATTCTAGTATCACTTTCCTTCACGGGGTAAAATGATTTTTCTGATAGCTCCCCCTAGGCCAATGGCCTAAAACTAATTCCCAGAGGAATTACCAGAAGCATATTCTGGTGCAGGGACATTTTCTTTAGCAAAGGGTTCCTTCTTCACCCATTTCTTCTGCATTTTCCTACTTATCACATATGTAGTGACTTTCCCTTTTCCTTTGACATCCTGTTGTGTATTCTATCTTTCTAGACCTCTTTTGTTCCAATAGAATCTAGCAATATGCCCAAATTTGTTGCAGTTGTAGCACACAACATTTCTCTGATTAGACCAATTGTTCCACTAATTTTTCCTTGATCTACATTGGTTAGCAATATGCCCAAGTCTATTGCATGCATAGCATCTGATATCTCTACTAAGGTTGTTCATCACAAATTTGCATTCATTTGATTTATGACCATACTTATTGCAATTAAATCACTGACCTGAGAATGATGGTCCACTTGTATTCATCCTCCTCCTACACTGAGAAGCCATATGACCGAATTTGTGGCAAGCAAAACAATAACAATTGAATCTATGAGCATTCGGTTGTCTTACAGGATTTCTTCTAGCTAAATTCATCTGATTTCCTTGCCAGAATCTTCCTTTTCCAGAATTCCTTTGTCTAGAGTTCCTTTGTCTAGATCCGGAGCTTTCTCCTTCTTCATATCCAAGACCTCTCTAGTCACCATCAATCCTATGACCTTTAATCAGTTCATCAAGTTTGGTTGAACTAGCTTTGAATTTCTCCTTGTACACATTTTTAGCATTAAGTTCATCTTTGAGATCATCAAGCTATTTTTCAAGCACTTCCTCATTGTTCTTACACTGTTCCAATTCATTGTCCAATCGGCTACATTGTTCAGATTTGTCTTTCAAGGATTGAGCAAGATTTTCTTCATTCTTCTTTCTATCTTCAATCTCCTTGGTCATCCTCATCATGATGGACTCCATCTCATGCTTCAGGGCTGCATTTTCTCTAGAAAAAATATCACACTCTTTTGTTTTCTCCTTTAAGGCATGATTGAGTTGTTCATCATCCATGCTTTTGTTCTTCTGCTTGAGCTGATCACACAATTCCTTTCTCTTCTCCCTTGATTCATTGATTTTTTCTTTCAATGATTGGATGAATTTTTTTGCATTCTAAATATTTTCCTACAGTTCTCGGTTATCATATTTTGACTAGTCAAGATCATCCAAGGCCACCATAAGTTTCTATTGAAGATTGCTTGTATCCATTGAAAACACTTTCCAAGAACTCCTCAAGCTATTAGACTTCTTTCGAGGAACTAGCTCTAATACCAATTGTTGGAAACAAGCAACACTAAGAGGGAGGCTGAATCAGTGTTCTACAAAAAATAACTTTATTATTATGATCTTTAATCCATGTAGAACATTCAAATAAGAGTAATATGCAGAAATAGAAAGCAAACAACCACAACACCATAACACAAGGATTTTTACGTGGAAACCCTATTAGGGGGAAAACCACGATGGATGTACAATCCACAATATAATCTAAGTATACTCAAAAAGAAGTTTACAATATGAGAATGCACTTGCATTCAAGCACACTACTTAGAGATCATTGCTCAAAATGGGAAGGCACACTACCTTACAGAGATTTGGATTAGATCCAAGAGAATGAACTAATGAGATAGCATCTACAAATGCTTGATTATAGTTCTAGTTAGGCTTTGATGTTGATCTCCTATCCTTCTGACTGATATCGGTCTTCTACTCTCCTTTGCTCTGAATTTCTTCACAAAATATTTATATGAAAATGAAACTATGCATAAAATCGGTTTAACACACTTCTGGTATTCACAACACACATCAACATACCACACAAATATATCAAAATGATATAATTGATCATCTATATATATTCATGACTAAGGATTTAATCGCTACAAGTCGACTCCAACAAAACTTAGAAATATTTGCAACTTGTTGGCACAAATCATAAGTAAAATCCAATGCATATCCACAATGGTCGGCAACACCTTAGCTTGGACTCAAAACATAATGAGCAAACAAAAATATAGTCGAACAAAAATTTCTTGAACATCCGCAACATGTTACATCAACTGAGTCGGCCCCAAAATACTGATAAATAGAGAAGTACCAATCGGATCTCCAAACTTGCACAAGACTTAGTACTAGGTACTAAGATTTCCAGATAACACAAGAAATATACTGATGAACCTCCCATGAGATCCACAACATAGTAACAACTAGAAATCTATATATGTATCATTGAACACTGATCTGTTGGATGCTCTATTCTTCCAAACTGTCCTCACTCTGGCTGCCAGTAGGAGCAAATGATGTCATGTGGATCCAATTAACGACTAGGGTTTCCATCAATGACAACACCAAAGCATGACTGCAGTGTCTCTTTCCAACATAATATACTTGGAAACATTTTCTTTGGTTGCTTATAAATGCCCTACTCTAATAAGAATTTGGTGGAATTCTTTTGTATACTCTTCACTGTTTTAGGTCCTTTTTTTATACCTTGCATCTTCTTCAACAACTCTAATTCATAATTTGCAAGTATGAACTGTCTTTTCATCTTTTCAACCATCTTCTTCCATCTAGTTATTCCCCCCTTTCCTCTTCTTCCTCTTTCCAAATAGATCTTTCTCCACCAAATGGAGGCATGACCTTTCAATTTGGTCTTTGCAAATCTCACCCTATCATGGTCTCCAATCTCTTCAAATTCAAAATATTCTTCCATCTCATTGAGCCAATCAATTAGCTCTTCAGGATTAAGGTTTCCATTGAAAGTAGGAAAATGTATTTTGGGTCTCTTCCCCATTCTTGTCAATGATATTACTAATGGGTCTCTTGCAATTGTTGTTGCTTCCGCTTCTTGACTTCCAACCTCACTTACACTTCCAAAAAAAATTCTATCATCCTCACTTACAAGATTTCTCAAGTTTGCAAATCCTCTCCTTATTTCTTCTTGTAGGATCTCAACTTGTCTCCTTAGAACCCTAAAATCATCATTTCTCACATAATTTTCTCCTCTTCCTTGGCCTCTCCCTCTGCCTCTGCCTCTGGCATTCATCTTCACAAACAAGCAAACCTACACTCATAGATCATGGTGTAGAATGCTTCTCTTCAACAATCTAACTACACACTCAGGATGACCTTGCTCTGATACCACTGAACCATTGACTTAATTTCAACACAAACACAAATTATTAATTCATTGTGAATTTCAACACAAGTATGAAAGAAACTGCAACATGCAAACTTGCATTCAAATGAAAAATTTGCAATTACAAACTAATAAAGTCTCATTGAGATATGGGTGCCACATATTCCCTTTACAACATCATAGAATTCATTACAAAAATCTGCAACATTCCATAGAATTTCCTGTGCTTCTCAAGCACTACAACCAACCCACATGCACACTCTATCACTCCTCAACAATGGCTGCAATAAATTTATTGGAGCCTTCACACTTTGCTGCAATTTCTCCTCAGAGAAAATTCATGCCCAAGTTGTGAGTTTCCTGCACTTTGAAAACTAACTTCAAAATGCAAATGAATTATCTTTTATTACCAAATTTCCAAATCTGTCGGAATTTTCATTTCTATTTCAAACTCAAAAAATCATCCTTCCCAAAAGCCACACCCAAAAGGAGAATTTTAAATTGAAAACTAAAAAATCAAAAATCAAACTTCTACTGCGCTAAAACCGGCCCTGTATTAATTGAGTAGTCGAAATTGAACTCACCTATCAAAGCTGTTAACGATCACCGAAAACCTACTTTGACAAACCTCCTATCTTTAGGACGGTGGCAGTTGAAATTTGATTTCAACCAAAATCCCAAGAGTTATTTTCGAACTTCTGTGTGAACTAAAATTTTAATTTGTAATTTACTTCCTTTCAGCAATAACTCGCTTTTTCTAGTATATAACTATTCAACATGAAAATGCTGATGAATTTAATTTCAATTGCATTATTCTGCAATTGGCAAATATTTGTGGAAAATCCACTTAATAAAACTAAACAAATTTTTATTTTATTTTTTTTGATGGATTGCAATGTTCCATGGATGCTCCTACATCACCCATCTTTCCTTCAAATGAAGATTTTTTATACATTTAATGCAATGTGAATTTTTGGAAGGGGAAAATTATTTTCTTCCTATCCCCACCAAACTTCTTTCACATCAATATTTTCTTAGTATCTCCTTCCACCTCTATATTCTACCAAACTTATATTAGATGATATTGATGTGTTGATGGAGGTCCATACCCTATTTCAGATCCACCACATTCTTGATACCATAATAATGATTATAATAAGTACACATATGACATTATTGACGAGTGTTGTGCAACATCATTCAATTGGATTGACAATTAAGGACTCAAACTAAAGGAGTTGGGGCATGAATGTAAATTTTTATCTCTATAAGATCAAGAAAAATTCTATAGTGTACATGCTTCTATGGTTTCATATATTTAGGTTTACTCTAAAATAAAAATATTAGACATTTTTGTATTATATATTCAAATATAGAAGTGTCTCATTTATGTTTTATTCTACAATAATAATAAAAAATAGGACAAATCACAAACTCAAAGCAACCATCATTGCCTTATATTCTCAAATTCATTAGAACAACTGTTGTAGAATCAAAGAAACCAGCCTCACCATCTTGAAAATTTGCTTGCTTGCTATTGCATTCAAAGCCACACATCTAGTATTGGTCAAGATTTATAGCCCCTAAAATAAAGCAATGCCACAACTAGTGGAACATCTAAATAATGATTTGTAAATATATTTATTATAGTCAACATGGTTGGACATATGAAAATAGCATGTGAACATGTGAGAAACTAAACATATTGAAAAAAGAAAAGAAAAAGAAACTTAATTTTCTAAAGGAAATTCATCTATGCAATGGAATTGATGCATCTAAGCACATTTACAAACACAATAGCAATCCATGGGATTTAAAAACTCTCGTAGTCCTCTTACATGATGGTGGGAGGTGTTTCAAGAATGGTGGTCCAAGGGGTTATTTTTGGGATAGTAAGGGAGGGCATTATAAAATATTATATATTTGGAAAATTTTACAAGTTTAGTTGTATATGACATCATAATTCAAGTTTTGATTTATTTTCTTCAAAATGAGAAATTCATGAATACAAGGATAAATTAAAATATTTTGGAAAATTATGTTCTTATTTGTAATAGACTAGAATCAAGTTAGGAAATTGTGCTTTGTATATAGATAATTTAGTTTCTTTATCTTTCTTTGCAATATTTTTTGGTATCAATTATGTAATTCCTACTCATTTTTTTCTTATGTGTTTTTTGATTCATTTGATATATGTTGTATTGATCGTTTTATCAATGTAATATGTGATTCATGTGCTACAACATGTTGCACCAAGCTT